>UZAF01017647.1:0-16828 GCA_900617895.1 Haemonchus placei
CTGGTTGGTCTAGGCGAGTGTCTGGGATTTCATCTAGGGCCTGTAAGTATCGAAGGCGCGCCATGGCACTACTCCAACTTTGTGGGACATCCATTGGTCACTCAGGTTCTTCTGGATTATTATAACTTTAAACAGCTCTCACAATCAGTCTATGAGGGAGTTAATGGATAGACAAACTTCTTTGCAGAATTTTCCATGTTTAAGATGGGAAAAGATTTGCAAAGACAGTTTTTTAAGCTTATTTTTGAAGTTTTTTTTTCGTCGTCCTTAGAGTTCTATTCTCGAAAAAGTCCTCGTTCAGAAATTTCGAAGCCACGCGTTTCCTCAACGAAAGCTCCACTGCCGTCAGCGAGTGATGTTGCTGCATTATTCACGTGAGTTACAGTATTCGCTACCGTGCTCCAGGAGTCCAATTGGGAATATTTGAAGTAGAATTGATAGCTGTTAAACTACTATTCCAGGCCTGCTCCACGTGGGCATGCGACGTGCTCTCTTATGCTGGCTCAGTGGGCTTCTTTCATATACGACGACATTGCTCACGTAGCAACTAATCAGCTGGTGAAAGGTACGTCTACTGGTAGGATTTCAATAAAAACGATTCAATCAACCTTATACGTTACCCATTTGGGAGTGAAGGATTTGAGTTTTCATCAGGGGATATTTTTCAGAAGGCTTCTTCCCTGGTTCTAAACACCTTCCACTACCGTGTTGTAGTTCGTCGACAAATCACCCTGAATGTTTCCCCATCATTGCTGCTGATGGAAAATGTACGCGTTTGAAAAGAATTCCGTTTACTCTAAGCAAAATGCTTTCTTTTAATGAAGCCCATCCTTAGGTGTTTCGTATTCACGATCCTTGCCCGCACCACGGGAAAACTGCTCTCTTGGACCACGGGAGCAGGGAAATACGGTACGCTGCTTATCATCTTTATTAAGTCACAATTTTTTTTCTGATTTGTACTACTTTATATTCTCTGAATAGAAAAATTTGTCGAATAGAGTTTCATGTCTTGAACTCTCGGGAAGTTTTTATCAAACCTATTTAGCTAGCGGCGGTATCGCCTTCTTCGGAGCCTGAACTTGAGCCTAACCTGGTAAGAGTTCAAGACATAAACTACTTGAGCTACAATTATGTCGAGGTTGATAGTAGCCCCTACGTAGACATAACTTCTTCAATCATTTTCCAAAGAGTTCCAAGTGTTGATGCCCCTAACAAGTTGAGTTGCTCTTATGGACTTATTGGTAACAAAATAATATGGTTAGAAGGGTTTCTTGCTGATTACAAACTTTCCCTCTTGTTGCTGGGAACCGTTCAGAAAGAATTCTTACACAGTAGAGGAATCCAGTACTTTTTGTATAGAATCGTTCCGTGAAATCGATTTCTGTTGAAGGATCCGAACGTTCAGTTCTTCCTCTCGTAGGTGTCCGCTGCTCAATAGCGTGTACTGAATTGAAAATGTCAACGTGCAACACTATTTCAACGTTGCACACGATCTCATTGAAAGCTGAATCAAAGGCGCATTGACGAGGGGAACATTCAGAGTTTCCGAAACTCGTTTATTGCCCTTTTTAGGTAAGCGGTTACCTTGATGCGAGCCAGATCTACGGTTCTAGCCAAGAAATCGTGGATAAAATGCGATCATTCAAAGATGGTGAGTATTTGCTGTACCGTCTCAGTGTCTATTAATTGCAGAAGACCTTTGATGCTAATTTTTGGTAGGGGTAGAGCAGGGCATACTTTATGTCCATTCCAGGCCTTCTGAACCTTCGAATCTTATCAGCATCGCATGGTGGTCTTCCTCAAGCGGACGACGATGAGGACTGTAAAAGCCGAACTCTTTCGTCCGAGCCATGTTTCATGGCTGGAAGTTCAAGGTTAGGAAACTCCTCTTTTTCCTATTCGTAGGGTTTCTGATTTTTATTTTCAGAATAAACTTATTGCCTTCAAATGCGGTCATGTATACGATATGGATGAGGCAACACAACTTGATCGCAGGGAAGTTAAAGGTGAGCACACGGAGACCTCAAGGACGTAGGTTACGAAATAGTCGTACGCGGCCTCCGTGACTGAATCATGTGCCCCATCGCTGGCCTTCCAACCTGGTTTCGGCAATGAACTCAATAGATGAGAACGAGCTGCTTATGGGCTCTTTCTTCATTTGAAAGGGTCAGATTATGATACTGACAGACTATTATATTCTATGTTTTCAGGAAGTGAACCCTGTGTGGTCCGATGAGAAGCTGTTTCAAGAAGCTCGCCGGATCGTTATCGCACAGATTCAACATATCACCTACAATGAATTTATACCAGTAATTGTCGGGAAGGAGAATCTGAAACGATACGCCTTGGATCTGCAAGTGAACGGATACGATAGTCGTTACGATATGGTACGTGAAAGGGGTGGTTCGAGCTATCATTGATAATCTATTATTATTATTGAATATTTTTTACTTTTCTGTTATGAACAACCCTGCTCTGAATTATAGTTGTTGATGAACAAAAAAAAACCAAAAAATAAATATTATCTGAGGAGAAGTAATTAATAATGATGAGTAATAATATTTTGCATAGTGTAAGAATTATCGGAGTAGAGGTGGTGTAATGGCAAGTGGCGCATTATCACCCCACATGGTTTGGAGATAAAGCCTGGATATATTCTTACTTGGGCTAACCAAACTTCCCATTCCACCTTATTCGATGGGTATCAGACTTTTTGAGAAGTCAAATACGCTGACTTGTATATCGGATGGCCTACGAAATTCATTGTATAATCCTTATACGCGTTCAATCAACCATTACGATAATAAGTGGAAGCCAAAGGCGGGGCGCATCCCGGTGCTATACATCGCTCAAGATGTTTTTCCAATGATACTTTACAATAATTACTATTTTTACCGAATTTTCCATTAATAAACAAACAATGTAAATCGATTGGATTTTAGAAAGTCGATGGATCAACATTGAACGTATTTGCTGCAGCAGTTGGCCAATTCTTCTTAACACTTTTACCGGACAAAATCACTGTGATAGACTCCTTTGGGAATACCAAAAGAGAGGATCCTCTGGGAAGGGTAATTTCTAGCATTTGAACTATAAATCGGTTAGCTCCATCTGGTGTACGGATCCTCTTTTTAAGGTCTTCAACGATCCGTCTTTCATCTACCAAAGGAATCGCTTGGACGCCGTATTGCGTTTCCTGACTAGGTCACCCATTATGAAGCCAGGCCTTCACATGACACCAGAGTTGAAACACGCCTTCAAAAGAGGTAACCGTCAAATTCAGTGCATGTAACCACAAAAACTGCCATATAGTACTTGCCTTTTGGAGTCTGTCCCACCCGAAAGTCCACAGGGATAGAGGTTTGGGTGGTCTGAGCTGATCCCTATTGATCCTTGTTCCCAGACCACTTATACTGAAGCGGATCCCTTTGCGTTGTTTGGACTCTGCTCAGTAAAGGTCATGAATTGAAACTCTATCGATTTCATCCCGAAGTAGATCTTAGGAGGTGATGGTGCCCGTTGTAGAGCTGGTTCCTTCTACACCACTACTACTCATTCTCTCTGGCAGTTAGAAGTTTCTGACAAGATAAGCCTTCAGTTCTTTACTGCCCTCATTTCTAGGCTTCCACCTTTCAATTAAATTTCTTTTTCAGGCATTGGCACGGGGGAAAAAGGAATTGACATGGCTGCACAAATCATACAAATGGGAAGGGACCACGGTATTCCTGGCTACCTGGAATGGCGTCGACATTGTCAACTAGACAATGTGCAGTCTTTTGCTTCCATGTCTGCCAGAGTAGGTTCTTCCTACACTCAATAGGAAGAGCAGTCTATTCAGTTCCAATTTTCGATCCGAACCTCATCGTTATTTTTAGCTACTCCCGTCCGTCAACGCGTCCCTTTTTGAGCAATTATATGAATCGCCTGAGGATGTTGATCTGATTGTGGGAGGTCTTGCTGAAGCTCCTTTGCCTGGTTCCCTGCTCGGTCCAACACTTTCTTGTTTATTTGCAAAACAGATGGAAAAGGTGAGTTGTATGGTTCTTACCTGACGTTTAACTCTTCTGAGTACAGCTGTGACAAAGACGATAGAGATCCTCGCAAAAGAAATCCTCCCAAAAGTCCTGGCAGAATCTCGCAATAGCTTGGGAGTGCTTTTGGCAGACTTGGGCTTATGAGAGGCTACCGATCGTAAAGTTAGATCGATTAATACTTTTCCACGTAGGAGGATGAACTCGATTAATATTCGATCACAGTATTACTCCGGAACCCATTGCGGGCTTTAGAAGGCTCTTTTTGAAACCAACCAATTTTTTTCTTTTTTATCATCAAAGACTGCCTCAAAACTGTGGACAGCCTCAGACAACACATAAACATGGGATCTGGTATCGATTAGACACGCGAGAAATCAATACCTACTCCGAAGTATTGTACACGAGCCATCACGGCTCTGATAACATTAGGAGATTTCACACTTATAGTGTAGGATAGATCTTTTACGCTTTCAAGCTGTGAAGGAAATGTAGAAACTATCAAGAATACATAGTTCTAAATTTCACAGCTTTGGCTCCTTTTCCATTGAGTAACGTCTGTAGCACAAAACTAGTTTCACTATGATTTTCAGACAAAGCGCGGTGATCGTTTCTGGTATGAGAATTTCTTCTATCCATCAGCTTTCTCTACTTCTCAACTAGAAGAAATACGTAAAACAACGTTAGCTCGAATCATCTGCGACAATTCTGATGACTTACGATTCATACAGCATAACGTCTTCTCACTCCAGGACGAATACGGGTACGTTAAGCTCAAAGATGGCATTCCTGTCTGGCATTAATTCACAAATAGATTGATTCTGAGAGTAAGGAGGAGAATTCAGCTCTCATGCAGGCGATGACTTTTCTGAGTCTGGGAATAAAGAAAAGAAAGAAGAAATGGGACGGTGAGGAGCCACTCGAAGCTTAGCCTCCTTGCCTTTCGAGAAGGCTTTCTAGAGACCCGTCTTTTGGCGCTATTCTCTGATCAGGTTTTAGAGCATCAACGCCCTATATGTACTTCTAGAAAGCTAAAAATTCTATAAAAAAGACATTTGCACTCAAGAGCTGGAGTATACTTCGAGCCCTAGCAGTTGTTTCTCTCAAAGTACTGGGTTATTCATTCAGAAACTGCCCTGTAAGCTGTTCATCGTCGGTCATTGATTCCATCGATTTTTCTGCTTGGAAGGATGAAGAACCAAAAAGGGCGTTACCTATCACCAAGGTCTGTGTGCGTTGCTTCTTTTTATCCTTCGAAAATCTCTAATATCTTCATCTTTTTCAGGCGACACTAGAGAAGGCAATACGATTGGGAATAGAACAGTATAACAGATTACAGGCCGCAGAAGGGCGTCGAATAAGAGCACAAGGTAAGGATGACTCTTCTTTTACTGCACAGTTACTGAGAACTGTTTGGTTCTCGATCGAAGCGATAGAAAGAAACCGATCATGTCATGACGTAGACCCCACACATCATTAATGCGATAAACTGAAAGAAATCACTATCCTCGCTTGCTTCACCCATGTACGCGAGA
The DNA here is from genome assembly GCA_900617895.1 of Haemonchus placei. NCBI lineage: Eukaryota > Metazoa > Nematoda > Chromadorea > Rhabditida > Trichostrongylidae > Haemonchus > Haemonchus placei. The sequence goes on from UZAF01017647.1 coordinate 5,567, forward strand.
TGGAAGGGCCTCATTTAGATGGAACCTCTGCTTCCCCAGTTGTTTCTCCCACAGACAGATAAGCCAGCTGGTAGAAGCAATTTTTCGTGGTGTTACTCATCGAACGCGTTCTGTAACTGTAAAGGATGTGTAAAAAACCTCTACAGGTCAGAAAGTCGTCAATTTCAGGGCCTCCTCCCAATGCAGCTGGCCAGTCAGCTGTGTTCACTCATGCGGCACTCATGGCTCCCAAAAGAGAATCCATTGATATCGCCAGAACAGCAGGTGTACTACGTGAAGCTACACAAGTGCTAATTAAAGGGTTAGTTGAGATGAGGGAGTTGAACGATTGTTACCTGATTTACAAGACTTTAGCACTGGCCTAAATGAGGGCGAGCGCCTTCCACTAGGACTGGACGTCAGCACTCTACAGCAGCTCCTTCCTGATGTTGAAGTGGAAAGCATTATCGGCAACTTTACACCTTTCCTAGGTGGGAAAACATTAGCTTTGTACGACTCATATAAGTTCAGCGAATCTGAAAGGAAAATGATGCATGGCGATTCCCAGGAACACGGGAGTCTCGTTCCTCTCGATGTTTTGAGCAAAGCTTCTTGAGCAGAGTTGATTCCAGGCCACGACCCTCTCCCAAAAGAACAATGCCTTCCACAGCCACTTCCATGTGACCACACATCAAAGTACAGGTATGATAACATAATGAGCATCATGGCTAAGCTAAATACTTATTAGCAGCTCAAATGACTGATTCAGATCCTATTCTGGCTGGTGTAATAACCTACAGTTCCCGAAGTACGGTAATGCATTTGTGGGAATGCGTAGACTTCTTGATCCGGCATACGATGACGGTAATTATTCCCGCATTTTCTCAATCCCATCAGTTCAATGAGCTAGTATTTCTGGCCTCAAGTGTTATCGTAGCGAGAGTTTCGTTTACATTTTTTGATCCTTTGATTAAGGCATTACTCTGCATTTTTATTTATATTTTTATCTTGTCAACCTTTCGTTAGGGTAAGCGATTATTGCAGGTTTCGATGCCCCACGAACGAAAGCGCGATCAGGAGGTGAACTACCATCTGCCAGGGTAGTCAGCAACGTCGTCCACAATGACGCTCCAGAATTTCATGTCCGATTCACTCACATGTTAATGCAGTTCGGTCAAATTCTCGATCACGATATGATGCATTCGCCGATTGCACGAGGTACGTTATCATCAAAATGTCTATCACAGAAGCCCTAGACGCACTTTGGGAGACGTTTTATACCACGAAATCAGTTTTCAATTCCAGTAATTATTTTGCTATTACTCTTTCAAAGCACTGCTTAGGACCCAGTTTGCACCGGTCCTATACAGCTGCCCCAAGTGTATCACTTGATTGTGAAGGGATATCTTTTCAAGAATTCATTTTTTTTTCTCTGAAGCGAGCTTTTCAGGGCCGAACAACACAATTCTAAACTGCTCGTCATGTGATTCACAGGAAAGGCTATCGATACATTGTTTCCCTATCAAAATCGGTAAGGACGATCCGTTCTTCCCGGCTACACATCAAGATGGCCGTCCACGTTGTATGCCGTTTACCAGGAGCCTACTTGGACAACTGACACTCGGCTATAGAAACCAGGTCTGAATCCGTTACCAAACATTAGAAAATTAGATCCCGGTGCCAGAAGAGCATTTGCTCTACATTTCTCGATTTTCAGCGTTGCTTCTCTCGATTTTCATTGATTTTTGGCACTGTATGAATTTAGGAATAAAAAACTAAAGATGTAAGTAACTTATAAATCTGCGTAAGTAAGGTGAATACATTCAGCTAAACCAACTCACTGCATTTTTGGATGCATCATCAGTGTATGGATCGACCGAATGCGAAGCAAATCAACTACGTTTGTTCAGTATGGGGAAGCTGAATTTCACCGATCTGGGGTTTGTTTTCATTTCTCTATTCTCTCTTGACTGCAAATTCAAATTGAGGATTATCTGAAACGAAACTAATTTTCACGGTAAGATTTGAAAATGTGTCGTAGTGAACATAGGGTATCCTCAGCTTCTAAACTTCGGTAGATTAACTGTATATTCTGGGGTTGGCTATGTCATAGCGTACGAGCCCATGGGGATAGAATTACTGACTTGAACATTCAATGCCTTTTCTTACCAACTTATCGAAAATACTTTCTCAGATCATACACGCTATCAAATGCTCAGCTGATTCTTAGTATGACTCTGTCTCTCCCAATCACAATCACTTGCTTCACAATTGTCTTCAGTTTTAGCAACCTCCACATTTCCGAAGCCGTTNGATCAGAAGGAAATTTTGGCCACGCCTCCCGGCCCCAGGATTACGGTCACATCCGAAGTTGCTTTTGCGTAAACGTGTTCTCACTCTGAAAGTTACCGTATACATAAGCAAAGTTGTAATTTTGAAGAAATTATTGACAGGATAAGATTTTTAATGAGAAGGACTGCTACGTGATGTTGAAGTAAGGTCTTTATTCAGATTCAACAAAGAAGCTCTACCACAAGGAAGACAGGAGCGTGACTGCCGATCGGTGCTAAGTTCAACGCAGAAACGGTTTGATTGCTTATTCCATTTCAAGATTACAAATTTCAATAACTGTTGACTGATGCAGGTGTTTCGTTGCTGGTGATGAACGTAATAACGAACAACCAGGATTGACTGTCATCCACACAATTCTTCTCAGGGAACACAATCGTATCGCTTCACAGCTTCGTCGTGTTAACAACTTTTGGACCGACGAACAGTTGTATCAGGTAGGGATTTCGCCAAGAATTCAGAGGATCGATGAGTAATCGAAAATGCGTGGCTCCTTCTCAGCCTGAACGGGATGGGCAATCAAATCCAACTGTCGAAGTAATAATTAGTGAAATGGTCAGAATGGAGCGCAAACCAGGCGTATTTGGGTATGTGGTGATGCGTTCATTCTAACACGCTCTCTTCGAAAGTGATTTTGATCCCGCCTCTTGAAAGGGAAATAGATTCTCGAATCGGTATTCAGATGAACGTGGAACGTAGAGCATACTTTATTTCGCTTTATTAATGTCCAATATTATTATGTCACTCCAAATTGATCGTTTTGGAAGGAAAAACTCGTCTTTTGATAGATGATACCTGACAGTTTCGAGGAAAGGCGAAGTACAGTGGAAATCTTTGCAACCAATTCTCCAAATGTTTTAGGAGGCTCGTCGAATCAACATTGCAAAACTGCAGCATGTCATTTTCAAGGAGTGGTTACCAGTTGTGCTTGGTTGTGAGACCATGGCAAAATATGACCTGATGCCTAAAAAGAGTGGCTACTTCACAGGTACAGCTACGAGTATTCAATCGGAGTTTTTTTTCTCAAGAACTTCGTGAAAGTTATCGGATGTGATAGGCGAGGGAAGTAGGAGCAATATGTGTAGAGCACACGGTTTTTACGTGGTACACAGAAGGTGACATGTAGTGGGTCGAATTTCTTACGAAGTGAATAAAAGTGGACCATTGAAGGGAGGAGGCAGACTATTTCGTTTTTCGAAGTTAAAGCAAACTTTGTTTAAAAGGTTGTTGTGGTGCTTATCTGACTGTCAATCAGCCTTTAGGACTTATCCATTGAAAATAAGGAAAATTTGATTCTGACACAACATTACCACCACTTGGAGACGGCAATCAAATCTTGGAATATCATTTTAATCGTCCAAATCAATCACACCTTCTTAGGCTACGATCCCCACTGTGATCCGGCGATCTCTCAAGAAATGTCGACGGCAGCTTTCCGATTTGGTCATACTCTGATTCGAGCCAAGTTTCCTCGTTTGACTGATACCTACCGGAATATGAGTGACGACGTTGAACTGAAAGCAAGTTTTAAAAAAATAGATAAATTCCAAAAAATCCCCCCAAAATCGACATTCATCTTTGCAGGACCACTTCTCAGATCCGTCTCCCCTATACGAACGGCAGAATGGCCACCTCGAATCGATGCTTATGGGTCTAATCGGCTCTGAAAGGTGGTTTTTGAAAACATCAGTTCCTGGTCATACTGTATATTTCTTGAACATTACCGTATGTTGTATTACGGTACTACGAACAGCCATTGGAAATCATCGATTACAGTATGGCATTCGATCGTCACATTACAAACGCGGTCCGTAATCATTTGTTCGCTAAACCGGGTGGTCCCCTCACAGGAATAGACCTGCCGGCAGTGAATATCCAACGAGGAAGAGACCACGGTGTACAGCCGTACAACAAGTACAGGTGGGAAAGTGATCGGATTAGATATAAAAATAAGTAATCGAGACAAAAATAGAGCACTCCTGTCAGCTAGGTAATGGTCTCACTTGAAGGGCCTTGTGCGGATTACGTCCTGCTCAGAAATTCGATGACCTCCGATCTACAATGGACGATTCTGCAGTAGAAGCTTTGAGAAAAGTTTACGAACATGTGGACGACATTGATTTGTTCCCCGGTATTATGAGTGAGCGATCAATGAAAGGTGAGTTCTCACCATTTTTCATTTACTTTCTTGGAGAGCTCATCAAAAATTGTAATATGTAGTTGAGGCTGGAATGACTGGGTAGGATACTCTTTGTACGCTCACTATATATGGGAATGTGTATACTTTTCATCCCTATTTTTACTTTTTCCCATTCGAAATTGAATCTATATCCAGTTGGGACTATTTCATTCAATGCTGACTCAACTGAATTCGTAAATAACAGGTGCTCTGATTGGCCCCACTCTTGCATGTATTATCGGTGAACAAATGCAACGGCTGAAGAAATGTGATCGTTTTTACTACGAAAATTCTGATCCAGCGGTACGATTCACACCAGGTAAAAGATTTTCAGAGAATCAGTACAGTTTTATCGAGATTTCTATAAAAGGCGTAGTTGAAGATGATTTCGAGACTTTTGGGTCGAGTAACGGAAGTGTTGGAGAGGAATAGTAATGCATCAGTAGCGGAGAAAGAGAAAAAGTTGGAAGAGTTCGCTATACGGGCTCATAGAAGTATTTGATATCTGGGATTATACTAGATTACGACGAGAAGGGTGATTGGCCTAGTGTTCCCGCCGTGTGTAATTGCGTAAAGTGTCAAGTACAGTAAGCCTGCTGTCGCAAAGTACCCTGCACTGTCGCTATGTTGGGCTGCTGCTCTATTTATTCCAAAAACGTTTTGCTTGATTATTTGTTAGGCAAGGTCTGAGAGTGCATCTCTATTCCCCATTTCTCCTGATACGCCTGGTAACGGAAGTGCAGGGCTTGAGGCATAAGATTATATAGTCTTCACGGTTTATTCGAGGCTAACATCAGGCAACTATAGACGAGACCTCAGTAATAAAGAGATTGTAACGATTCTTTTTAATTTCGTGTTGAAGGCGCTTTCCTTTTCAGCCTACTGATATCTGTTTCAGACCAATTGGCTGAAATACGGAAAACTACGTTTGCGAAGATAATCTGTGAAAATAGTCAATTTGCCCGGAAGATTCAGCCGAATGTCTTCCTCATGGCCGATGAGTTGACGTAAGTATGTTGGAATAAATCTATTATTAAGGGTATCGCACTACTATATTTCCTTCCTTCAAGAAGCACTCCCAAGTGGGAGGCGGCAGTTGACCGTATCAGAGGGCAGAATTTGAGGATGAATCTGCGGGTTGTTTCCATGTATTCTTCTGTTTTGAAAATTCACTTATCGTTCCCTTCACAAGGGTGTATAATGACGGTGACGGTAGTTGGCTAGTTCTCCCAAGGGCTCCAAACATATCTCTAAGAAATTTATAAATTTGTGCATTCCCGTTTCTTGTTACTCTTCTGCGTCCCTTACCCCTCCTCTCTCGAAAACCGGGTTTACTCAGGCTTCCATACGAGTTTGGCACTGGTACCAGTTAGGCGTCTTGGCAGGAGTTGAACCCTTTTGATGGTTTCTATAATGGGACCGCTTCTGAAGGAAACTATACTGCCTATTTAGAAATGCACCCACTTCATGTTCGGAATTGCCAGACACGGATTTGTTCGAATGGTTGGATAGAGGTCGGTTTTAGTAGTCTTCTCAACTAGCCCACCCCATCAGGAAGCCTGGATTTTTTTTAGAATACTGCCTTGTGGATCATCGAGTCATCAATTTGGGAAAAACGAAGAGGATTACTCCATGTGTGACATGTACTTGTACAAGAGAAGGAGTACGTTGAACTTGCATTAGGTTTTGTTCCACTTCCTGTGGCTTGTAACTATGTCGAGTACATTGCCATGACATACACCGCTATAGACATCGTTACTGTTGCAGCCCGAATGCCATTCAATAACTATTGACCATTGCGATCGGTTATTCGACGACTACCTCGCCTCGGAAATTGCAAAGGTCGGTATGCTTCTTCAACCAGAAGATCGTCTACGAGCGAAGGCCTTTTTAGGATCCGGTCTGCGTGATCCAATGTGCTCGATCTGTCAAGGAGCGTCTAGTGAATAGCACAAGGACTCGATCGTAGGACTACGATTCCGCAACCACCAGTGTTTCATGCAATTCATCCAAAGGTGCAAATATGTGTATTAGAGGCAGGTCCCAATTGGACTGCAAATAATTTTATTATTCAATATAGAATAAAAAGATTCTTTCATGTCAAGACAGGGGGAACAACTAATCTTTTCATTCTTTCCACTGTTATGATGGCTTGAATTTGGAGTAATAAGTACCGCCGATGGCCTGAGGTCTGTAGAAAACATTCTACTCTTTTCACTCTAAGGATCAAAGCCGGATAGTTAGACTGAAGAACAAGCCATTCGTTCTTAACGATAATAATCAGTTGATCCAGTCGGTGGAACTGCCTGGAAAATGTATGGGCTTGTCCAGCTCCTACCTACTTCCTACACCTCTCCCAGTCTATTTCCTGCTCTCATGTTCCCAAGCCAATCGCTCATCGCGCACCTTTCGATGCAATCGTAGATGTTTGCAGATGTAAATATAAGAACCTCGTCAAAACGTACTCGTCGACTTGTTTACAAATAAAACACCGGACTTCATCTGTAAACATTACACAAGAAATTTTATCAAAGTTTTTTTCTGCGAAATTCCAAAAATCGAATTAAGAATTGACATATGCAAAAACGTTTCCAAGCAGGCTAATCTCCATCGCCTGCATCCGCACGTTTCTGAAACGAAGGAATTCTTAGTTCACAGTCAAAGTAAAAATTGTGGCATGATTAGAGGAAGGGTGGTGGGTGTTCCTTTCGATAGAGGTGGTACTGTGGTGTGGAACTCCGCCTCGTGACTGGAATGGTGGTGTGATAAGGTCCCACTCAACTGAGCCGGGTACCACTACGGTGTTAGCCCTGTTAGACTATCTTGATACCAACTGGCAAACATCAAGGTAAAGCGAATATGGGGGCGATCCAACTTTGTCGGGCCATCGTACTTGTCTTAACCCCGGAAGTTCGGTCGTGGAATGATAGCTTCAAAACTGACCTTCCTCTTTTTGGTAACTTTTTCCATAAGACTTGACTGATTGACTGAAGCTAGCCGTCGACGCTTTGCTTCTTTGGTACCAGCTCTGACGTCGTAGCCCTGTTATGCTATTAGTTATGGAAGTTTGAACAACAAACGTCAATTACGCGAGTGCACTGCAACGATTTGTGGACATGGGCCAGGAGGCGCCATCGCGGTCGTGAGGTCACCGGAATCGGTGACCGTAGGGACTTTTTCTGAGCCGACATGGGCAATGTGTGATCAAAGCGGTATTTTTTTTTTGGATTTGGAAACTGCCGTTCACAGCCCGTCTGCGTGGTAGGATAAGCCATGTGGGCAAATGATTCTCCTTGCGCCGCTCACCGCACGCGACAGTTTCGCACTTTACCTAATGGTCCCAGTCCATACCCATAATTTTTAATTATACCTCTGTTTTCAGAAGTGTTATCCTTTTCGCAAGCTCTTTCCATGCCGCTTCATCAGCTGCCATATGCTTTTTCATACCCCACGTGAAATTTGATGCAGTCTCCAGAACATTTTCCAGCGTTTCCAAATAGTTATCCTGAACTTCATTTCAACCAGGCTGCATGGCTTATTGAGAAGCATTTTGAAACGATTACCGAAACTTCATCACCAGGTGGTTCGGAAATAATTGCTTGAAGCTGGGGATTATCAGAACCCAAAGATGCACCAATATCGGTTCTTTCACCACCGTGTGATGATTGTGACAATTTCGCTTTTTCAGCTGCTTCCTTAAAAGGCTTGACTTCAATGTTCGAATCTGCTGAACCTATTTTCACCCATTTCTTACCGCCGGAGTTTCCTTGCCACTTTTGCTACTGAGCGTCTTTGATGGCAAGCTTTTTTCGGTTTGCGTTTTTTCAGTCTTCGCCTGAAAAACACTTCAACCGACTACCTACACCTTCAGAAAAAGTTCTTTAGTAGCAAACAGTTTTGTGAAGAAAAAAATTACGACCGAGTCCTTCACGAAACTGATTGCTTGGAAGCCTGGCACTCTGAAGAAAGTTTCCAGGAACCAATTAAAAATTGAGAACCAAAGGCACTCTACATCTGAAACCCCATGCAGAGCTCCTGAGAAGGTCGATTTTTATGAACTTACCTTACAACAGCATCCCAAACTAGAAACGACAACAAATGTCACAGTGATTAGATGAAGAATGAAGGTTATCAATATTATCCACATTTCGAGCTGCAAAAAATATCATTCATACATGTGGTCACTTCAGATCTAAGCAAATAAAATGAATCTGATTAGGCATTCGGGAAGTATAGTCCCTGGAGCCCGAGAAGTATGCTGCGCCCTTTCTGGGTCGGCCAATTTCAGAGAAGAGGATAGGATGTCGCCGAGTGACAAGGTGGACTCGAAAGACTGGGCGCGAGACAGCTAACAAAGAAACGTCAAAGGCTCGCGCGTCGCATTGCGGAATCAGCCTCCTTTGTCGCTGACGTTCCACATGCCATGATCACAACCAGCGATGTCGCGAGGTAATCAAATGCGATAGCGCGTGCGACAGCGGCTTGCGTTCAGTGGTATTCGCAGACGCTAACACTTGGGTGATAGCGATAATTCCCGATAGGAACTGTTCGTTGCTGAGACAACTAACAAACTCATTCTTTGCTTCACCAGGGTCTAAGTCGGTGAACCCTTTTGCAATGCACCCAAAACCAAGCAATAGTAGAGCCGCCCATGGCCAAAACTTCAACTCAGTCCTACTCTTCTCATCCTTTTGTTTGTCTCCTCTACTTTCTCGGAAGAAGAGGAGAAGTAAATAAGAGGGACATGAGGAGTAAAGGAAAAGTTTCTTGCTTCTGAAACGACCAATACAATCTATGTCTATAAACGATCTGTTTCCTCTCCTGTAAGACGAAATAACCTCCATCACCCTCTCTCCGAGATCGGACAAAAATGACGGCTCAGCTGGAATTCGAACCAGTCCTAGCTTTACCCTGCCCATGCCTGCCATCAGTGAAATAACAAGGGATCAGTAATAACGATGCAAGAGAACAATGCTTACCTATCGCCCATACATATACAACTTGCTTAAGAAATGAGACCTACTCCAAGCTGCTGTTGTGAAGTGATACGCCTACAGTACCACTGAAAACAATCATGATCAGGCATAATCATTATGCATTACTAAGTGAGAGAGCACGTCGGCTAGAGCCAAATTACCTCCTTCTACCAAGCACACACCACAAGAACATCACATTGTCAAGCAAATTAACCAAAATGCAAGTTCCGCCTAGATCCATCCAAATCCTCCTACAGTTACTGTTGCACGGCGCACTCCAAAGCATCAAACTCATTACACAACCAATATTTAACTCAATTAAATCATGAGTTAGGATCCCTAGAATACTACGCGCTCGAACAGAGGACCAGAAGTGGTGGCAAACTCGTCCAAACATCCCTACTCCCATACTCTCACGTAAAGTTGAGGAGCGTCTTTTCCTTTGTAGGTCTCGTCGCCGAGGTCCATTGAGCTGTAGATTGCTATTTTTTTCACCTGGGAATCCATTCATTGGTAAGTTTTACACCATCAATTTCAGAGACCTCAGATGAAATGATTGCTGAATACCTCATAAAGAAGCTGTTTACTCTTACGACTGGATCACTTCATAGTTGAGAGCCTTACTGGTAGGGACCAGAGATGAAATTCTTCTCTTTTGCAAAGTCTCGTGGTAACTAGGAAGGACCATTTTTTCACTACCCCACGCCTTTATAATGGCTTCTTGGCATGATAAGAGACTCGTGGTGGCATCTTATGACAGACTTTTTTACCCAGCTTAATTACCTTTTATCGATGTAACTGCATGTTAAGGAAAATTCTATCTTGTCCATTTATCACTTCTGTTTCGACGCCTTATGAGCTCTATGATGCATTTCCGTCAACACTGAAAAAATCCTTGAAATTTATCTCTTTACTTCTGAACAGTACAGTACGAAAATCGAGTAGTGCCAACTCCAAAGGCACTGTTCATGATAATTTTGAGGTACCCGTTTTAATTCGAAAAGCGGGAGAATAGGTTGACAATAGCACATTGGTAGAGAAAAAAGCGAGAAAATTTGCAAATTTTGAGAAAAATGAGCCTCCTCAAAATTAGGAAAATGATGAAGGTTGCACAGATTACCATGACGGAAATAACGTAGGAGGGGTATTTGGACGAGATTTCAGTTATTGAAATTGCACAAAGAGCTGACTAAATCAAGCCAGAACTGTGCAGAACCGTCTTTCACTGACGCCATAGATCATGACATGTTGTTTTAACTTCTTACAAGGGTTCCCTTGGTTTCGGTGCCGCCTCTACAATGCCGTTGAAACTCGTCCTAGGACACGGACAGGACCAATCTTTGAGCTTTTATAACTCCCTAACTAGGCCATTTTCCGACCTAGTAGTGCCAGATATGGTGTACGCGGGGCTTCAAGTTTTTCATCGTGAACTGTGCCTTTAAGAATAAGCCTTGCATCAGACATCCATTCACAGGGGCTAATACATTTGATTGTGTGACGAGCTTTATTGGTGCTGTACAGTGGCAATCTACATAGACACCAAGTGATCATGTCTCTAAAAGCTTGTCTTACAAGCTGCGAGCCTTGACATGCGACCTTTCCCTAGACATCACTGACTTTGTGATTAATCAGTGTATCCTTTATCCTCTACGGTGTACTGGTGTAGTACGCCAGGAACAGGATTGAGCCCTGGATTGATACATGGTCGGTCCAACCAAGCTTTCTACCCTTCGAGGAGTCCCTTAAATAATAACAGACTAGTGTGGAAGGACAAAAGAC
>UZAF01017647.1:17269-43413 GCA_900617895.1 Haemonchus placei
CACTACACGAAAAAAATTGATTAGGACCAAAAACTTTGTCTTTATTCCTCGTCCCCTTTGCGCTTAGGAAAACTCATCTGAGTCCCATTAGAGGTGAGATGGGGGCATTGTTGCATAATGCGGTGCTCGCCCTCATGATCTTCTCAAGGGATAGGGATGAAGTTCCAGTTTTCTGATTCCAATCATAGATTCCATTCCAGATCGTAGTGGAGTTCGTATGCGTGGCTTATACAGTGACTCGGCGAAGTGGCGAACCCAAGTATGGGCCAGTGCATTCATCAACCCAGATGGGTCTTGAGAGCTGGGGGATTTGGGACTTCTTAGCTTAGGAAAGTATCGCTCCGAGATTCCAGACCCGGGCCATACTTGTGATGGTGCGCGCCACTTCCCACTACACCAGCTACGCACATGCTTGGAGTACCATCATATTCCACCTTATGAATATGAGGAGATCCATGCCGGCATCAACGAAATCCAACTATCAAATGGTGCATGACGGTTGATGGCGCCACATGTCTCCGTGTAATTTTCGCCCCTTTTATCTATAATTGTCTTCACTTAGCGGATCACAAATAACGTTCTTATCGCTTCCAATTGATACAATAGCCACGCACTTGTATGAAGAAAAAACACACAATCATTCCAAAATGTCGTCGAAATGTGCATGTCTGGTCAAATCGTCGACAACTAGGCAATGAGATAAAATCAGAAGCTCCTTATCAGTTGACTTTCAAAGTTTCGTTGAATATCCTGTTTACTTTGATCATTTCCTTCTTTGGAGCTTCCGCACGTACCGCTTGCTTGCTACTTTTTGGTGTTGTTTCGTTGACTAAACAACAAGATATTTTGTTGAAGCATTCCTCTAGACTTGTGTCTTCGGAGATATCATACAAAACAGAGAGAGGCTCAGCTCCATGATGAATCTTCGGGAAATCCAAGGCTGAATCTTTCCGGTTGCGGGAAAGGTTGCCACCAGAAGTCCTTTAATGGTGCATCGGCGAGGATCTTCTCGCGAGGGCGGGGATCTTTCCCGATTTGCCTGCAGTGTAGGATGCTTTCTCTGGTATATTTGGAAAACGAATCGGCCCAACGCCGGACGGACGTCTTGACGGTCCTGTTTTCTTCCTCGGAAGCCATTCTGTGACTCGGGACTCCATCTGTCATCTGTTCGACGAAGTAGGTCACTGGCCCAGCGGTGCTTCGAGTGTGCCATGTATTGAAGCAGGTCCTTCAAACGCGATCTCTCCTTGAGGTCTGAACTTCGCAAGCCTTGCTACCACTGTTGGCATTGGCTGCTTTTCAGAAAACTTCTTTTCAGCGGGTTATGAGAAGATTTTGTGCCTTTGCCGGTTGTTTTGTTGACAGGACACGTTTCAGTCGCATAACATATCGCCGGCAGTTCTGAGGCCCTGAATATCGATGCCTTAAGGTACCTTAAGGTAGTAAGGTTGTAGGATCCTATTAATGATCATTGACTATCCCTTTGTCGTTCGACAACACCATCACAAACTTTGGCTATTATTGGTCAATCGACACTCCACTATAGGTTGAAACATGACTATATTATACTAAATCAGTAAAGGACAAAATGAAAGGTTTTGGGCATTAATCAATCCCGTCTGGGGAATGCCCCCATGCTTTCGATGTANGTACAAGCCAGTGTTTTTATCCTCCCAGACGAGTCTGGTACCAATTAACCGACCCCGGAGAGATGGAAGGCTTGGTTGGCCTTGGCGGATACCGATGCGGGATTCGAACCAGCGACCATGCGTGTGTAATAGTGCAACACTTTCCACTGCACGCCGTCTATACCCATGTCCGTTAGGGAGATTTTGCTAACCTGGCAATGGGAGGTGAGGAGGAAGGTAGTTGCAGGGAGATTACGGTCCGATGTTATCTCTCGTTCATACCAGCGGTAGCGAACCCTGTTAGTATTGCATCACGTGTTTCACCTCCACCTCGACCATCGAGCAGAAATGCTGTCCAAGCAGTTTCGGATGGGTAGAGCGCCCATTAGACCATTTATACTCTCATACTTACTCGATTGAGTAACAGCCTTGAAACCGGTCGACCATTTTTTAGTTCAATATCATTTTATTGACTTTTTTAGGCAATAGCTGATATAGGCGACATGTGCATTGTTCGAGCAGCACATTGATCGTCCACGTTTTTTGAGCACTGTCTAGAGGCGGACCTACTGATTAATATAAAACATACAGGAAATGGTTACACCCACTAGACATTCACGAAGCCCCTAAATTACTGCCATGTAATTTTTGTACTATTGCTACACCTTCTTACGCTTCCTATCTTTTTTTGAGGGTAACGAGACCTGTATCAGGAGGTACTGGCATCAATGCATATGTTTTTCACAGAATAAGTTTAAGTTACCCAATCCCAGCTATTTATTCACCCCGGAAAAGGTGCACGAAAATTCCTCGGAATTGTGTGGGCTTTCCATCAGATCTTCTACTGCCATTCAAGCGAGCGGGTCATGAAATTCATTCTTCGACATCTTGCTTCATAGAACACTCAAAACATACTGACTCCATGATCAAATGTATTTATACGAGCCTCCCCTTATTAGCTTCTATTAGGATTCCTTGAAGAGTGAGCCATGACTCCTGAGTGTAACGTGAAAATTTTCCGGTTCTATGAGAACGTTCGATTCTTAGTTGAAAAGATCTCAGGCATTCCTGCAGAGACTCCAAAAATATTTTGTAGTGCTTTCGTGGATCCATTTGTATACGGGAATATTATATCATTGAATATTAATTTTTATATTTATATTCATGGTTTCTTGAGGTGCGCAATGATGTTGTTGCACTTTACGAATGCGATGGCTTTCTTAGTACCACACAATGAGATGTAATATAGGACAGTATGCCAAACATGCCTCGTTTATTTGATGGCAATGGGACATGTTCGGGAACTTATCGATTCTAAGGTCCAAAAATTTACTTCTTGAGTCTCTAGTTGTTACTATTATCAACTATGACTTGTTCGAAGAGCTGGTCACCACGTTGAAGGTATTCGATCGTGAAAATGTAGATTCGTTCATTATGCTTCACATTCCAGTACCTTTCACCCTTGCCTGACACTTTAAACTTCTTTTAACCGCTGAGCATTTCGCCATTTCACTTTTGCCTTTTACCATGGAATCCATGACCCTTCTCCTACCACCAAACAATAATCGAACAGGGTCACAAGCCGTATGAGATGCCGAAAATCTACTTCGTTCCAATAACTGCGTCTACCATATGCATGTGAGGAAATACCAGGATGAGCTCGCGAGTCCGTTCACAGGCCCAAGTCCAGTTCTTTTGTCAAAAAATGCTGCAATCAACTCTTATCAGTAATCAGTGCTATTTTGAGAATTCGTTGCTAAACTCACTGGCAGGAATTTCTTTCTTTTACATCTATAACTTGTCAGTCTTAGCTATGGGTCAGGGTGCGCCATCGCAATCGTAAGCAACCCAAACTGGGTTGCCGCTCATGCTGCCTCGTCCGTCCTCGACTCTTCTGGTCAGGAGATCCGTCCACAAGGTCATGTGGCACCGAAATAGTGTTACTCAAGCAGTTCGAAGGGATATTTACGATTAATAACTAGTTTTGCTTTTTAGATTACGGTAGGAAGTGAATTAGGGCAGTTCGTTGGTGAAACTTTTTTCCTAGACTTCTTCCAACTTCTTTATTTCATTTGAACTTTCGATCTTCATCGCCAGAACTCATTTATATTCACTTATTAGCATGAATTGACGCTTTTTTCCTTTTATGAGAAAAATATTCACATAAAAGGAACAGGTTCTGTCCGGAATCAAACTCCTCTTTCCTTGTGGTTGTTGATGTTTGTTGTATCCTGTGGTCGCTCCAGCTATGGAACTCCACCCATTAGGTGCTAGCCATTAAATGCTAGATTTTCTCGAAAGGCACCATTCCTGCGGTTTACTGTTGCTCTCCGGGCTGAAAAAGTAATTTTCCTTATATGGACTCCATTTAGATTGCTTCGAAGAAGGTGACCATTTGGATCGCCAAACAAGTCAACTATGCGGCTCTCACCGCGACGTCACGAATTCATTTGTGTCTTCTTACTGGGGGCCGGAACCCTATTCCTTTATCTTAGTTATAGCGTGCAAGCCTTCATAGGTGAAAATGTCATTCACACGATCAGTGAGCGATATCCAGGAAGAATTTTCAGGCTGGCCGGATATTATGGGTGAGTTGGTTGTTTGTTGTCGATTTTCATCGGAGACAACTGTGATTACGGTAGTGATTTGTAGGCAGGCGATTCACTACACAGCTTTTGCAATTTCGTCCCTCATCACTCCATCTATACAGACTTATGTACGTTCGAAATGGATTCTTGCCATGGGCAGCTTACTCTTCGCCCTTTATTATGTGGGATTCGTCCAAGTGAACTCTATCTACTTCTTCATTTCACAAGCTCTTATGGGCATCGGTTACTCGTGTAAGTGACAAAATCATACACTTTCCAGAATCTTTATAACCTCCTCTACTCATTTCCCTCGCAGGTCCGGTCTCAGGTGTGCGAGAGATAATGCAGGGGAAAATAGCGGGTATGTGTACGAACGTGCGTCCGAGGATGCGCGCGGCAAATTGCGCGGCGAAGTTCGTAACTATTTGANAGTTTATGCCCTGAAAATTGGCGCCAGAGTCATACAAATCGTCACGACCTTCGCCGCGCAAGTTGCCGCGCGCACCCTCGGACGCACGTTCGTACCGTCCCCCGAAAATTGCTAGTCGGTCCCCATTTGCGGAGCGTTGGCAAAGAGAACAACAAAATTGGGAAATATGCTTGGGAAGCACGTCGTCTGCCTCGTGCAGCTATCCGGCTGTAGACCGCAGCTGAATAATGCCTTACCTAATCTCAATCTCTTTTATGAGAGCAGGGCATTCCTCCACCTCTTCCGTTCTTTCAAACTTTGCGGACGTTTTTAGTTTATAACAATGGTGAAGGTGCGTACCTCTCTGAGCATTCTTCAAGTGAAACCGTCGAATCAAATACCGGCATCGAGACAGCAGTCGGTCATAGCAGGTGAGATTCATTTATTCTTCTCCCTGACTTCCAGTGCCGCACCTACTCGACAGGCCTAGTATGCCATGGATATGTTGTTTGTTGGGCCATTTCCATACAGTAATGCTGTGTGGGTGATTAGAGTGTAAACTCTAATCACCCACACAACATTACTGTATGGAAATGGTTTGAAGGTACAGTTGTCGATAATTTGGATAATCCAGATTACGATGAAAAATGGAAGACAAGGTCGAAAATAGTGCGACGAAGGTGAAAAAACTGCGTGAATCGGTGTTTCCAAAGTGAGAAAAGGCTTCGAGAACCCGTTAAAAAGGGGGCTGAACGAGAATGAGACCAGAAAAATTAAGAAGAGTGGGGCGTTTGGACGAGCTATACAATGTGTCCCACTGCGTGCGTGTGGGTCCTAATACGAGTAACAGACTATGATAAGCAAAATTTCATTCACTTATAAGCATTACTAAGCAAAAACCCCTAGTCACAGCAAAAGTAGCTCACCTTTTTCAGCCTCTAGGAGTAGGAAATTAAATAACGGATCGCGGCAGCAAAAAGAATAACAGAGGAAAAAAGAATGGAAGAAAAACATCGTCTCATCACTCGGCGATCAGCTGGTTGTGTGTGGGTCGTAGAACGGATAGTTGCAATCTGTATTGTCTCGACACTCCTTTAACGTAACATCGATCGAGGAGCGTTAAAGCCAATTAAGGCAGCAACAGGGCTTCCACTATGCCCTAAGCGCCAGGATTGTGGGAGGGAGAGGGTCCCTTCTACCACCCATGGGGGTCGTTGAGTATTCCTAAAGGAATAACTCAGTGACCTTTTTTTTATCGTGAACCGTGCCTTGAAGAATATC
The DNA here is from genome assembly GCA_900617895.1 of Haemonchus placei. Classification (NCBI taxonomy): domain Eukaryota; kingdom Metazoa; phylum Nematoda; class Chromadorea; order Rhabditida; family Trichostrongylidae; genus Haemonchus; species Haemonchus placei. The sequence continues at coordinate 23,176 of UZAF01017647.1, forward strand.
AATGCAGCAACTACCGAACCTCATGACACATCGTCAGCTGCTTGTTGATGCGTCCCCAATTGTTTCCACAAAATAATGGACATGCCTACAGCTCTGAAATTTTGAGTCTTCTTTTACGGGTCGCTTAACTTGTAATGATATTTTATTTTCAGTATGTTCGTTGGTGGTGGTGCGTTGGCACTCATATTCTACTTGATCTCACCTGTAAGTAATAAATTTTGGCACATCGTTCGTTCTTGTTCCCCAGACCCATCATTAACTTTCGTTTCAGTCCAAATCATCGGGCGAAATCGCCACTCAGTCCTACACAGACACACAAATCCGCTTAATTTATGGCACACTACTCGGCTTGAACATGATGTCTTTTGTGATATTTGCTTGCCTACCAACAAAGGAGTATGACAGTATCGCTTCAACATCACCAACAGTTATTCCCAGCCTCAGAAAACAGTTTGGTAAGTTCCCGTCAACGTTCACTTTTGTTTCCACGAAACGACAGAGTTACTGGCAGGGTGAAGTTTGCCTGCTTGAATCGTCAGCACGTAGTCTGATGCTTTCTTAATCAAAATTAGAAATCTTACCTGCAAAGGGTTATGGAGAATTATTCAATCGAAAAGTTTTAGTCCGCTTTGTCGGTGAATGAACCGTCCCGTGCGTGCTGTGGAATCTTGGCCTTTGAGGAAGACGATAACATCGAAACGTTAAGCCTTCGATTCCATAAATTGTTCCACCTAACAGCGGCACAAGAATTTTTTAATCATAAATAGGGAGAGTGTTTAACAGTACATTTATGCATAGGACCTTTCCAATACAGCAAGATTTCAGGGGTAAAGGAATAGAGAGGGAAGGTTCGGCAGTCACTCAAAACTCAAAAATATAGCGAGAATCTAGTCAGGATCAACATACGCTTTAGACCTACTAATAATGAAGGAAGGACAAAACGAATGAGGTCATTTTAGTGGGCGATACATGTCTGCATAAGTGATTTATTGCAATCGACGAAAAAAGGTGCCAAAGTTTCTCAATGTCTAGGCTGACGCCTCTGTTTTTTTTTCTCGAAAAATGTTGGCTGGTAATTGAGCATAGTTGGATGCCTTGTAGAAGAAAGCAATAGAAATACAGTGAACCCACTTGTTTTCAAAAAGATTCGCTTCCTTTTCGTTTGAACCACAGACTGAAAATGAACAGGAACACTATTTTGACAACGAGCCTTGTTGCGAAATCTTTTCCCAACAATTTCTCGGGTTCAAGTGTGTTTGGAGTGGCATAGGGAGTCATTCAAATTACCAAAAAAATGACTTATGAATTTTGAATGCCGTTCCACTTTAATTCCTCTAAAAGTCGCTGTTCTCGTACAACCGCCCAGCATTATTGTGCGTCTATAGTGCCCAATGCACGTGGTCGCGGTAGCGTAGCTTAGCCACGCCTATATTCGACTAGCTGCTTGTGTTTTGATACTTTTCGCGCGAAATTCAAATTTCATTCGCTTTGATCCGATAGGCATTGGCTACTGTTATCCTTAAGGGTATGCCAATGTAGGAGATGATCGATAGCATTCTCATAGAACAAAGGTGTCTTGAAGAGAAGAGGACGTTGTTGTCGCTTTTCAGCGCCTCCGCGCTCGTTGTGATAGTTTTCAATTAGATACAGGTTCATAAGAAGTCACTGAACAAGGCAAAATCGAGAGAACACGACGTATCTGGGAGAACCTCCTAGCCATGCCCGGGAATTTTTTTCATACCGAATTAGGCTTTGTGCTGTACGGCATTGTCCACGAGCAGATGGACTCTTCCTATCCAATGGCGACAAATTCCGTCAATCTTCTACAGTTCGGAATTCAAGGCATCTACTGTCATCGTCTCATCTGACAGAAGCATCGCAAATTGAACCACGTCTACGATTGACACCACTGATCACCGCTTTCTTGCAGGATCGGTCAACACTTGGTGCTGATTGTGGCTTCTGATCAGCTCCTGCTCATTGTCCCCTTGCCGTCTGATTATTGTGAAGGACATTCTCATTTACTAATATTGGATAGTCAGTCGATGCGACGAAAATGAGAAAAAGCTGTATGGCGAAGTACATCTTGCGCGGCTCTCTCAACACGAGATATACGACCGCTCACTTTGCATTGGATGCTTGATCCATTCAAGAGATTGGCAACTTACTGCTGGAGACCTTGAGTGCTGCTGCAACAACCCGAAAGGAAGTCTCCGTCTCCTCAACGGACGTAAGCAACTGCCTCCACCCACTTCGGCTGGCAGCTCGGCAGCTCTCTCTTCACCATCCAGATAAGCTGCCACTTCTTGAGCTTTGGGGGCGCTCACCGTGGTTCTGAGGTAGAATATCCAATAAAATCCTTACCTGAGGCTCCGTAGACGCACTGTTCTGCTCTGTTCGCTTTGTGGTCAGACGAAACACGTAGAGCGAATGGTGCCCACATTAGAGGCGCTCCATGGGCGTTCCAAAGATTCAAACGTGGCGGGACGATGGCCAATCAATAAATATGAATTACTGGTCGGATACGTAGTGGGAAGGGTGAGTAGCGCAGAGTGAAGGAGTCTGAAGGAAAGTCTTGGAAATAGAGTACATAAGTCAGGATAACTAGACAGCTATGCGTTTCTACGGTACGTGTCTACACGTCTTCTTTATGATCAAAGCATTTTCGGATGCTCGGCTGCATTCTCAGAAGGAACTCAGCCACCAGTTCGAAGCTTTGTCCCGCACAACCACAAACAAGTGGAGCTTTGGTTTTGATTCTATTGTCCTTGCTTGTTTGCTCTAGACTAGGGTATGGTGTGCAAATCGCTTAACTTCAAGTAAAGACAGAAATTTATGATGACTAAAATTGCGGTTACCTCCGAAAAAACCCAATCTGGTGCGGGAAATAACACTCTTGCTAATCTCACTTTTCTATTCTGATTTTGCTTAGAGACGAAGTGTTGCCCATAGCCATACAATTTGAAAGCCTTTTGAAAATCCATTCATATAGGGACGAACGCAAGTGTGCTCTCAATCGGAAGTTCATAGTCCCCTTGTAGGTTATCGTTGTTCTGTTATACTCGCAGCTCAAAAGAGATCGTGCAAAAAAAAATCATTTTAAAGTTTACTTTTGATTTCACGTGAAAGGTCAAAACTGTTAGATTTTATGCGGTTTTTTTTTGTACCTAAAGTACAATTCTTATTCAAATTACATCATGAACCAAGACGAATCGAACATTGTAAAGGAAACACAAAGGGCAATCAAACGCTATCAGTAAAATATGAAATTCTAGCAATAACATGGAAAAAAAGTTCTTGAGCCTGAAACTTTTGCCATGAAAGAATAGATATGGGCACATCAAGGTAATGCCAGCTATACAATTAGACCAACACTTCTTCTAACTATCATCTCTTTCACTCTCGCGAGACCACAGTGTTCTGAGAGGGAAAGGAATATTTCCACTGGCATCTTCGAAACTGCAAGTCATAGAATTGCGATGCGGTCCACTCAGTCGCTGCACCTTCAAAGAGATAGTCAGTGCCTAGATAATGCTTGGAGTATGAACTTCTAGAATCTGTGAATTTCGTTGGCACCTCGGAATCTTCCCGCAGTTTGAGTACGTTCCGTCCAACATTTTCCTCGTACCCCCAACATACATACATATGTCGCATGTTGTGCTATACGCCTACAAACGAATGTGCTGTATCAGCCCTTAATCTTTCACTAGGCTCGTAACATCTGTTCATTGGTAATTCTCTTTAAACAACTACTTTTAGTTGGCAAAAAATTACTGTAGTGAGGGACGTATGTACATTTCTACTCAGCCGATACTTTGCGGCGAACTAGATTGAGGCCATTCGTTGTTTTGCCACGAGTACGCTGAACAAAACCATCTGACAACACCATTTGAAAAAAACGGTTTCGGTAAGCATTGGGGAGATGAGAATGACGTGGGGCTTATTTGCTCCACTAGTTCAAGACTCCGAGACGCCTGAGCGAGTGCGCGTATCCTGTAGAATTGAAGATTTCCAGGTCCATCGTTGACTAGCACTGGAAATAGTCTCATAAAAATCTCCAAAAACAGATTGTACGACACTGATTTAAGGCTCGGAAAGGGGTAAATTTCTAGTTCTGGCCTCGAGAAAGATTGGCAATTTTCAGTAGCGAGCCGAAATTATGCCCAGAATGGCAAAATTTCTGGTTACCGGGAGTTTCATGAGGGATCCCATCGAATGGACCCGAATCTGAAGTATTTACTGCTGACGATCGTTGTAAGAACGGCAAAGACCGTTAAATCCCTTCTTACTGATATTGCTTCATGTCGCACGTATGCATTGCCACACATCCTATCCGCGCCACCTCAACTCGTTCAAGTGGGGGCGTTGCCGTGCCACGCTGATCGCGGAGTGTCGCGCTCACTGCTAGAAACTCTGAAGATGAACTTTAGAGAAGAAGAACTCCTTAGGAAAGACACAGTGGTCATCCTCCCATGTTCGATAAATCCACTTTATAATCACTTGGAACAAGTGGTGAAAGCAATTTTTAAAGGACTAAAAATAGTAGCTTACAATTGATTGAAAAGCTCATATCTGTCTATTTCTAGAGTAGTTAGTTGTTTAAATCCTCCGGCAATTTTGCCTTCCAGGTAAATTCAAATCAGCCATGAAGGAAGTAAATATGCTGTTGTTGTTGCCATTTTTCGGCTATATGGGCCTGATCGTCTCATTCCTCATCGGTGTCTATCCCACCACCTTGGCCTTCACGGAGTCACTGAAGAGTGACGTCTACATTGTCGCTCTCTATAGTGTCGGTGCCGGAACTGCTGAAATTTTCGGTATGTTGCATTATACGGCAACTTCATAAACCCTTTTACCGAGATATCGTTTATGAAGAACGTTGCCTCGCCTTCACTGAAGTCGGGGTTCCGTAACGGAGAGTCCTCTGGATCAGGGCTCGATTCAGCCGTCTATAACAGATACCAAAAGCTTATTGCAAGTAGCAGAATGGAATTACTACATATTTAATTACAGGATGATCGTTGCTGATTTTAGGTGGCGTCGTGTTGCGGCGTATCCTTTTAAAATTTAAGGACTGGGGACTCGTAATGATGATCAGTACCCATTTCCTGGCAGTGTCAACAGCACTTATACTAGTTCTTCTGTCTGTACCCGAAATGGCCACAATCCAGCCAACCAATGAGCCGACTCTGCTCATCAAACCAAGGTGTGACCATTCTTTAGGATGTTTTTTGATTCGCTTTCTCAAATTTTATTCGAAATGTATTTCGAACCTTTAAAAATGTGTATGACTGCCAGTAAAAGCGCTCGGTTTCGAATCATCAGCGATGGGAAAACTTTTCATCTCTAGGATAGTCAGTCTGACATTATCATTCATTATCATTCATTATCATTTATTATCATAGAGGGCATTATCATTTTACCCGATGATCACAGTGGCATCTCTTAGCCATTGATATTTCAGCAGAGTGATTGTTGTAATTATCGGATTTCTGCTTGGCATGGGCGATTTTACGATTACCACAGGTCGAGCAGTGATCTGCCAGGTAGCCGTACCTAAAGCTCGGATGCAGGTATTCTCCATGAGTCGACTTTATCAGGTCAGCTGTGACGATCAAGCAGCTTTGTTTTTTCCCTGTCTGAGTACCTTCGATCTAGTTAGAGTGAGAGATTCATCTAATAAATTGTCAATTATAAATAGAAGATGGTTGTGGTGCAATAACTACTTTAATGAAAATCATTACCGTGGCCTGCGATAAATAATTCACCAAATAATCTTTTTCTCTTGATTCGCTGAATCGTTCTGCTTCGCCTCTTGAGTTGTCGAAGGGTTCTGCTTGCGTTTCTCTGAAAACACTTTATTGTCGATTTCCTGCTCATTTATCATATTTCAGTGTGTGTTGGCATGCGCCTTTCTCTTTCTTACGCCTTATATGAAAACCACCTATTGGGTCATCGTCCTTGGCTTCTTTCTCATCACTGGATCGACAACATTTGGCATCGTTGCAAAGTGAGTACCAAATAATAGTCTGAACTCAAGGAATATATCACAAATCTGGACTATGATTGGGAGAAGCGAAGATCAAGTCACGTAGAAGACACCTGAGTTAGTTAGAAATTGCCCTCCGTGAGAATGGTCGGTTCCCCCACTACACCCTACATCCACCCTGGAAATTCCCTGTGTTAATATAATTTGGAAGTAAATGTCATTTCATTTTTCGGTAATGAGATCTATTTCAGACGAACCGCTCATTTACGAAGAAATGTTGTCAGTCCCTGTGAGGACGCAAAGTCCAAAGACCGAGGTGAAACCGCCGACGCATAAGGCTGCCACAGTCATCGGGAAATCGTCACTGCAATTCACCACATTACGAGAGCTTCTTCTAAAGCTGAGCATTCTGATCTCAATAGTTTCCATAGATTCTGGGACCTTTTAGGAAATCCTGATGACTTCTTCTATACTAATCTCGGAGATTCATGTTTCCTGAAGTAAATTCAACAGTAGATTTGAAGAACGGGTTCAACTGAGCTCCAATTCTTTTGGGTTTCTTAGCCTTTCCTAGATTTCATTGTGTTAAAATAGCATGCCGTTGTTCGATTCGGGATAATAAAGCGATCGCTATTGTTTAGTTTCTTGTGAAGATGTAAAGTTAATCAATTTCGCTACCATCACGAAAATCTCCCGGTGTTAAATTTTACAAGGGTAATGAACAATGTAGAATATACCATTTATCTAGTCTTAGCTGCAATGACTTTGGAACACAATATAAATATAAAGGAAAGATATGTGTATCAAAAAAAATGGGCGGAGGTGGTGTAGTGGCAAGTGGCGCACTATATCACACGCACGGTCAGGGGTTCGAATCCCGGATCGATGCCCGCCTAGGCCAACCAAGCCTTCCATCCCTCCGGGGTCGGTGAATTGGTACCAGACTCGTCTGGGAGGATAAAAGCACTGACTTGTACATCGGCTGGCCACCGCAAGTCATTGTATAGGCCACATACGCACTCATTACGCCACTACGATTCTGAATGGAAGTCGAGTGCGGAGGCGCATCCCCTGACGGGATTGATTAACGCCAAAAAACTTTATCCTTTATCCTTTTATTTATCAAAAAAAATGAAAAGTCATCACTTTTAGAAAAGAAGTTTTTGGGGACAATCACTTTTGACACCTTTCTTACTTGGCTTGAAGGATAGTATTAAAGGATATGGGAATATCAGATACAGTAGCGCTCAAAAGTCTTCGGTGAAATGGCTCTTCAGCCGTACTTTTCAGTCGTAACTCCTTTCCTGCTGGATCTAATCATGCGAAATTTCTATGTTTGGAGCGTGGGTGTATTGTGAATATTACTACTACTGACTGGCAATCTGACCATATTCCAAATATTCCTAAGAGCATGAACTCAAAATCGACGGAAAATACAGATGATGGCTCTTCTAGAATCTCTTTCCTTTTTGTCTTGTTTAAAGTGTACGAGCGGTAACACCGAACACAATAGATGAGGAAAACGCACATAAGGTGCAAATAAGTGCTTACGTCAACAACTCTACTTCTACCGAAATTTGCTACCGCATTAAACACCTTGCTCTACCTGTGGATAATGCTGTTTGCAGTCAAATAGTGTTGTGTAGGGTGAAATACGCTCTAGTTAAACATATCCAAATTTCTGGTATGAAGATGTGTGGTATAGCCTCAGCCAAGATGGTACAGCACTTTATTCAGTCAACGTTTCGGCGTTACCGCCTTCGTCAGGACCTTAGAATAGAGGAGACGACAACCAAATTTCGCGCGGTTTGGTCTACTACGAAAAAAGTTATGAACAAAAAAGGGTCAAAGCATTTCACCGAAGACTTTTGAGCGCTACTGTATATCACAAATTTATTTATGACAGGAAATGCTCCTTTCCTATTCATTAGACTAAATGAATGGAGAACTAATAGAGGAACAAGGAATAGACGGGCAAAAAAGTCAGGGTTGGACTGTAATTACGCATTGAACCGAGTTAGTAAAATAAACAGTTTAGTGGAACCAATGCAATATTATGGTCTACTAAAAAGCATAAGGAAGGCCGAAATTGATAAATCATTTCGACTTTCATTTCAACCTATAAATCACCTATAAATCTAGGAACTCTTCATTCTCGTTCGAACCGTACTGTTAATTTTGAATTAATTTATTACATTTTAAGTTGTTAGCATGTCAAATGGGTATCTTGAATGGTTCATTACTCTAGCCTCGACTCACTTATGAGCCTCAGGGACTAGCGTTTAACCTGATTCGTCTGGGTTAGGAGGCGAAACGAATCACGTGCGGCCGTTGTACCTTCCAGTTTTATTAATTTTCTCATCCTTTTCTTCTTGGTACTTCCTATTTGACATTTCTGGGTTATTATGGGAATTTTGTTGTTCGTAAAGCATGATAGCAGGAGGCAAAAGAATATTGTATCGTTCGGGACGATGATTTACAGTCTCTAAAGCCATGCTGCGCGAAGATTCAACCTCAACAATTACCACCACGAAAAAAAATGGCAGATTGGGAGAGAAGCACTTGACTGATACTATCATCTGATGCAAGCCTTCAGTGAAGAGGTTGTCACTAACCCACTTTCTCCTCAAATCTCTAATGTGGAAAAGAGAAGGACACATTTGCTAGCATTGGGCATGGCTTACATACTAGGTAGGCAGTAGGACCAGCTTTGACAAATGTTTTAACGCTTGAGTAAAACTGAGGAGTAAGAACACTCACGTTCTTTTCAAAGTCTTTAAGAATAAGCCAGTGATCGCCACTGTTTTCGAGCTCTAAAGTTTCTTGATAAACTCTTGTTCAGCTACTTTGAGTAGGTGAAAACATTGGGATTAACCGTTGACGATTTGTGTACAACGGCGACGAAATGTGGCTCATTTTCGTCAGGCACGTCTTTGCTGCAGAGAACGACTATTGACTTTATCATCTTCTTATTGTTTTCGACAGTTTTATGGACCATAATTTAATCTTCAATGCAACGTGACTCTTAGGAGCAGTGCTACTGAATAGTGCTGACCTCCGGAGACAGACACTAAGATAACCGTTATTTCCAATTCAATTTCCAAATGTATAGCGAACTTACTAGGCAGTCAATAAGAGCTGTTACAAAAGGGAATGAAACAAAGCAAAAAAGGTATAAAAAAGAATTTCGTTTTAATGGAAGGGAGTTCAAAAGAGAGAATGAAGAGAAATAAAAAGGGAAAAAATTGGGAAGTGATGAGAACGCGGAAGCACCAGAAGTCGTGGAATAGGAAAATGAGTAGAATGGCACAGCTCAGGAGAAAAACGTTCACAAGAGAAAAGGAAATGCGCGAGCTGCTCCTATCCATAGAGGCATTAGCTTAAATGTTCTCCACTACTAATACGGTGAACAACCTCTGCTTTTTTCTCGGAATGTACCCCAGTCAGCCGATAAACTTTGAAGGAATAAAAATTGGAGACCCCCGGGCCACAGTGGCAGCACTCTGATTGAAGCGCTCTCTTCCCACCTCACCTACCCTAAACACAACAGTTTGCTCAGTATGGTAGACGTAAATGAGTGGCTTCCCTTTGTTATCCAGAATTTACCCAGAATTTAGTCTCAGTTCATTGGAGCAGCCTGGAGAGATACAATCTTACCGGCCATGTATATTACGCTTCCAACTAATTCACCCCTAAGTCAAAACATCCCTTCTCTAGAGGTATGCAGACGGAGGTGAGGCTTATGTGGCCAACTACATTATCCGGAGCCGGTCCACGTATTTTTCCTAAGGTCTTGAATAAGAAGAAGCCTTTTAAAGATTGCAAATGAGTTCATTCTTTGTGCTCCTGCACCTCTATTAACCCCCGTAAGCACTCTCTTAAACTGACAAAATGTTCGTCCTAATCGTCTCAGGGATCGTCTTGGGTTTTTTGGACTTTGTGTGGAGGCGGAGCCATCTGGTGCCACTGGTATAAGACATTTAGAAAATGGCTTTTCTATTAGTCTAATTGTTACCCTTCTATAAAGTTGTACTGAAAGGTCATATAAATACCTCTATTGTTGTCCTTTATTGGTCATCCTCCCATAGACCATAGATGCTTTTGGTAATTGTTTCGTTGAAATACATTGGAGCGACATCGATAACCTGCCCATACCTCTGAATTGAAGTTAACATCTGAATGTCTTACAAGACTTACAACTGCAGATGTAACAGATGTGCTTTTGCTGTATTATCCAAGATACACACCACAATGGTTCGAAAAGCTTTATGAGCATCACATTCTTCGGAAGTTTCAGGATTTTTTTCAATGAAAAGCTTTTATTGAAGTAATTCCTCAATTTCTATTTTTATGCAATTTGATTACCCACTTTCTATGTGATTTATTATGATCTCAAAAACAGTAATCCCTTGAGAATCCAACATTTCCATTCACTTGGCCAGTGCAACTTTTCTATGGCCAAATGGCCTGATTAATCAGATGGAAGGTTTTAGTGGTACAAAAAAAGGGCATGGGTATGAACCAGATTCCCGGATTATTGGCTGGCCTGTCGATCAGCCTTACCGCAACCAGAAGTTTATAATCAGAGCTTTATACAATAGTTTTTGGAGTTCACAGCATTTTAGAAGAATTAAATTCAGAGATAAGAACGGCACGGCTACTAAAATGAATTTTGACTCAATTATTCATTTATATATTGCTTGTACTGTAATTCCAGAACAATAGTCATCAGGATGTTATCTTCAAAGTTCCCCGTAGGAGTTTTTGCAGTAATAACCAGTAACTCAATGGTGTATCAAAATTTTGGTCTCACATTCCCAAACGTTCTTCAACCACACCCTTTCCTTTTTCTATAACAGAGAATAATAAGTGTTGATATGAATTATTTGTTGTGCTATTTATTGCAAAACTTTTTTCGCTGGAGTGATATTCTACGAGAGAAGGGTACTGTAACTCCGAACAGAGGCCATAATAGGTACTGTACCGATGATCATAGAAATTTCAACAAAAAGAACCAGAACGAAAGTTTTTTGTACAAACTATAATATTATAAAATAATAAATCACCTTCATCATATCATTCTATCATATTGTTCATAACCAATAAATCACCAGCGGTTAGCGCCCAGAATTTGGAATTTTAGATATTTCGCCAGAAAGGAAAATTCTACCGATATCAATTCCGTTGGAACCCATAAGGAAGGACCTTTCTCTCGAGGGTTGATGCTTGGAAAAAAAATTTATCCAGTATGTGAAAAATGATCAGGCCCTTGACTACTGCTAGGACATCCTTTAGATTCGTAAAAGCTGTATCATCAGCATACGGGCTATACCACAGTGACATGAATTCACTCAATTATTGACGGTATTCTTACCACGACTTATCACCATGGATTGAAGCCAATCGAAAGACCTTAATATGAAGAAAGCCCGACTACTTGGACACATTCGAATCTTCTGAGCAGCTCCAGAACCCTCCACCTTCTCCATGTTCTTTTCAATGTTTTAAGATCAGAATCTTTGGAGTAACTGCCACTGGAGATTTTGCTTTTCGTGGGTGAGATCTAAGGTACCTTGAGGAATACTGTTGTAGGTCTTTCCTCTTTGACTCCAACTCTTGACAGGGAAGAATGAGGTTTTGATGATGGTTTCGGTCATGAGGTGCTTATTTTCATATAGCGAATAGTTCGTTTAGAGGTTGCAATCACAATAGATACCTGTAGGTGCAGTTAGAAATGCTGGACCAAGGTTTTCTTAGAGCTTATACGATGTCATATGGCAAAAAGAAATCAAACAATAAAACCTGATGTATCAATGTTGTTTGACAAGTCACTGTCCACCGGATGAGCCTGGCCAACCGCTTTTGCAACTTAAAAAACAGCTGACTGGACGACAAACAGCTGCATAGCTGGACAACAGGAAGATCTGAACAATTGCCACGTTTGCAGAAGGGATTATCTTTGGCTTTTGTTATTTCTTTGAAGCGCCTCCCTCAAAAGTAGCTTTTATAGGGCTTTGTGAAGGTTCTAAAGAGCAAGCTGGCTTTAAAAATGCGCTGGGGTCTGAGTGTATACGGGTACTAGTCCCATGTCCACCAAAGAGATGGTAGAGTTTTTAACCAAACTTCTGGAAGAGGGTAGTGAATATGATTCACCGAAGTTTTTATGGCACCGCTTAAAAATGATATTCAAGGGAATAGTTAGAAGGAATGCTGTCAGGCCTGTTTCATGATATGAAACCACACCCTTAAAGAGCCCTTTTCGGGAGCCTTTTTCGATTTCTTTGAATGGACTTACATACGCAGTATTCAGTAAGAGTCTAGAAAAATGACAAACTGGTTGTTAACGGCAGAATTCGATCGAGGTTCAAGGCTGGCCAATTTTTTGGAAGATGAGGGAAAGGGGTGTTGGTGCAATGGCTGTGACGAGTAGAACGGATGAAATTCTCCCAAATTAGTCCTCTCACGAATTTTTATCAAACTAGACAGACGTTTCCTCCATCCGAAGTATCCCGACCAAAGTATGTAAATAACACAAACCTGATTTGGAAGCCTTGATTTTAGAAGAAAAGAGTGCTCATTGGTAATAAAGTCTCATATATGCATTTTCAATTCCATAGAGATCAAGAAACTTGCTTTTCAGGAATGAAAAAGCCTTTGTAGCCCTGAATTCTTCATTTTTGGTCCTGACAAAGATTGCCACCTCATAAAATATGTATGTCACGATAATATTCGTAAAAGATTACTATGACAGTTTTCCGCAGACTTCCAACTTTTTCCCACCTACCTACAACTTGTAGTTGCTGATTGTATGTATAGAATAAAAAGCAAGCGGTGGCATCTTGTGACAAACTTTTTTTCAGTTCCTTAATTACCCTTTATCAGTGTAATAGTGTTAACGAATGTCCACTGCTATCGCTTATCGCTTCTATTTCGATGCATTGTGGGTGTTTTTAACATAATTCCATCAATGGAGGTGAAATATTTAGCAGATAACATTTTGTTTCATTGCTTCCATCACATGGATCACCTGGATTCAAAAGATCTCGCCGAACACCGCAAACCCGACATTGAACCATCCGTCTTATCCCCCTTACGTTCTACACCATTGTTGACTGAATATTTTCGTCCCCATACAAATCCATCATTTCCAAGCATCTTCACGGCTGTGCAGAATCGGAGGGGATGTGGCCTATGTGACGGAAGAACCATCTGGGCATCACTGAAGCCAGAAAGTTTTCCCTCCATCCTCCTTGATTCTTGTTCCTCCCCTCGCGCTAAGCCATTCTTTCCCACCCCTTCCCTTCCCCACTTCCCACCCCTCCCTTCTCCATCCCACCCTCTTCCCCTTTCCCCTACGACAGAAGGGTTGCTGCTTCTTCTGTAAAAGACATCATTTTCGACAATTCTCTTGAGCCGTCCTGTACCAGTGGAGCTGTTCTTGATATCGTCCCTATGCTTTTTCTTTTGGCTCCTTGTGGTCGCTCGTCCTGGTCTTCCCACTGGGTTTTTCTTGTGTGCTTACTGCTCTCACATGTTCTGTCGAATAAGGACTGTATACATGACAGCACGAACAACTTTTTTTCCACCATCAGGCCACACCCTCACCCAACATCTTCTATTCGATCAAAAGAAGTCGCATCTTCTGAACACTTTTTTCGAGATGATTCGTGCTCATTCCCTGAAACTTCTCATCACAAAGTCGAGATAACAGTCGTCGCTACTACGTAGAGCCCGTGAAAGATCTGGCTCACAGCAAGCCGTTGTGCATACCAAGGGCTCTCCCCGTTTCATCCACGCTTCGCTCAACCTGGCCCCCTTCTTTAAGTCACTAAGTATAATCCACTGCAATATTTGTGGCTAGATCACCTCTCTGGGGTCACAACTGTACCGCTCCGTCTGCGATTGGCTCTGAGCCGAGAATCTAAGTCTTTCAAGGTCCAGCAGGAACCTTTCTTTTCCGACTACTTCTTCATTTTTTTCTTTCCCCTTTGAGCTTAGGAACATATCGAGCATTTGAAGTTTTGATTACTAGAAATCATAGAACAAAACAGCTTCCTTGAAAATCTGTCTCTACTGAAACGGGATCCACAAAAGTTAGGTCTCCTTGATTTGGCCTACAACAAATCGGATGGGTTCGACTCGAACTCAAATGTATCATATGAATACAGTTTGGACTCTTAAGACTTATTGGCTTGATGGCACTCTATGCAAAATACGGGTATTAGGGAAAATAAACATTACTATAGGTGTACTGTGGACTCCATGAACATTTCATCATCTCTTATCATATAATTTCATAATCCCTGATTAAATTGATTACCTAGAATTTTCTCAGAGCTCCCCTAGAAAATCGATCACGATCTTTCAAGTAGTTCCTATGAAGAATGATTTCCATTTTAAGGATCTCTTGAGGGCAAATAAAACTTTCATCAGTTTAGGATAAATGTAAATGTTATCATTCTCAAATGGGAGTGTAAGCAGACTTCCTCGAGATCAAGTCCTCCCTGACCTTCCTTCAGCTGGATTCGGATCCGTTTTCCACTCCGATGAAGTTGTTCAGTTGCCAGTTGATGCTTTTTATCTCTTACGACCAGTATTCCGTCTGAAAACAATTTCACGACAAAAATTTCCTGTCCGAATGTGAGAATGAGAGACGCCTACAAGGGGAATTATCCTTGTTGAGCAACTTCCAGGTAAAGGGTAAAAGAAAGGGTGGTGTCGAACAATTTATTTAAGAGCTTTACAAATACGACGGCTTTACTGATTTTCTGGAAAATGACACGTTGGCCATAAGATCTGTGGCCGACAAGAACGAGTTCTCCGCTAGGTGCCCATCTTCTCATCAGGTCTAGGGTCTTCAGCAGATTCAGCTGGTGTAGTTATCCATTATTCGCAGAGGTAGGTACCATACTTGCTGAAAGAGTAAAGGATTGTACTGGATAGTAAACCGACAGGTTTCTCTCGTTTTCAAGGCGTATTTCTAGCAAATTTCTCTTGTTTTTGCAGAATGTTTTCTTTGCCCTTTCGCAGAATGGTTTCTTTCCCCATCAGCTTTGAGAACCGATCTCTATACATCTGATTTGCGTTCTTCAATTTGAAATTTAAAAAGTTAAAGTGCTCCTTCCCTACTCTCCCCCATTCTTCTTCTCCGATACAGAACTTTTAACGGACGTCTTTTACGAATTTTTCAATTGACCATACACTCATACGTCCTGAATACCTGCAAAAGTAACTTCTACGTTTCCATTTAAGGCAACGATGCAGCTCACACCTCGGCGTCATGAGCTACTCTCGGTTTACATGCTTGGAGCTGGCACGTTATTTTTGTATTTGGGATATATCATTCAAGGATTCATAGCGGAAGCAGTCATTCACACTGTCAGTGAGCGATATCCAGGATCGATTACGAAATTTGGTGGATTTTATGGGTGAGAGGCGATTGTCTTTGAAATTTGGATTTTCCGGACTGTTCGGGATTCTTGATTGAATTTCAGGCAGGCAATCCATTATACAGCGTTTGCTACTTCATCCCTTATCACTCCATCGATACAAGCCTATGTCCGCTCTAAGTGGATCCTTACCTTAGCTAGCGTGTTGTTTGGTATCTACTATCTAGGATTCATTAAAGTCAATGCTATTTATTTCTTCATCTCACAAGGCCTTATGGGCCTTGGATACTCGTGTAAGTGTTAATAATCGATCTTTACTTCTCCCTCATCTGAGCACGAAGGTGAAAGCGTGGCGCACCCGTTTTGGGATGCTCCACTCTTTCGTCTTCCTTTCAGGGCGTAATGGTGTTCTTAATGCCAGTGTGGTAGCCAACAGATGTACAACTCAGTGCTTTCGTCTTCCAAACGATTCTGAAAGCGACTAATCGAGTCAGGAGGGGAGGAGGGCTCGGTCGATCCGGGCGAACTGGCCCACGACATGGTCCGCAGAACATAAGATGCTAGAAATACATAAATATGACATTAACATCATTACACTCCTCGAGTTCAATGCTCGACCCTAGGGTACGGTACAGGCGTCACTTATCAACTCTGTTCCACTTTTGCTTCGATAAATCATAAAAGGGCGTTAACAGAGAAGTGGCGAGTATAACCATCGGGAATACGCCCATTTGACTCTTCCCTGAATCGATTTAGATATAAATTTCAAAAAATACATGTGTTGTTGTACAGGAAACGGAACCTGCCCTATAAATGGGTATGACATTCCTAGAGGTGAATACCGATTGTTCAGAAGAGTGGCTGAATGAAAATTAAATGAATCTTAACAGAGGGAATGACCCACAATGAAACTTAATCATTTATCCTTCACAGACGTGAATTCCTCTAAGTTTCCCCTCAATTCTAACAAAGTGAAGATTTTCAGTTTACAACAATGGCGAAGGAGCATACCTATCCGAACATTCGTCAAGGAAAACTCTTGAGTCGAACACTGGCATAGAAACGGCTGTTGGCCACAGCAGGTAAATTCGCTCAAAATCTTCTTGGGGATATCCCCTTCTGGGCATATTTGTTGAATACTCCGCCCCATTTACACGACGTTCCCGATTTTCGTAAGCGCGCTGACCTCTGCACTGTATTGTCTTCTTGGTCTACGCCGTTCTTGCACCTTCTGAGTGCAATAATTCCAAACATATTGCCGTGATATACAACGCCAATGATTGAGAATGTGAAGAATTATGTTTTTAGTTCTCGACGTGGCTCTCATGTCATGACGGCACAAAAAAATGCTGTTTTTCTCGGATTTCATTGTGAGAACACAATGTTTTCGGAGAGATTGTTTGATTAGGAGCACTTATGCGGGGGGTCAAACTAGACGGGACCTCAAAAAACGAACTTTTTCTTGAAAGTCGAAGAAGAGGATTATTGCACAACGAAAACATAACAGAACACTTGAAAAAGATCTTTTCGAGTGAGCGAGGGAGTCCTAACTCCAAACACTACAATTCCGTTAATTCTACAGTATTCTACTGGAACTGTGAATATTCCAGTAAAATATAACGAGATTCCTAAAAGTATCCATACAGAAGAAAATAGCCAAAAAGCATAGTGCGGAGAAAGTGTTGTGTGGGAACGATAATGTTCTCCCTTTTCACATATGTGTGCCATTAGGTCCGAATTCATCTTTCGTACACGTGGTCTTTTGTCAAACGATATCGCTAACACCGGAAATGCGTTTTCCTGAGAAGACAGTAAACCGAAGGTTATTCATAGAGTTCACGGAAACGTTCGTTACTATCGGTTTTCATTTACAATTCTAGGAAGTTTCTAGAGAGGAGAGGGTTCTCAGCTTCAAATATTTATTCAAAATATTGACCAACAATTAATATTTTCTAAAAAGCCCTTTCAAAAAAGTTAACTTCACAACAATAATGACACTTTCTTTCAGTATGTTCATCGGTGGTGCAGCTTTGGTGCTCATCTACTACATAATCACACCTGTCTGTTATTTATCCTGCTTCCCACCAATTTCTAATCTATTTTCTGATTGTCGAAGTTTTTTCTTTCAGACAGGATCAGGCGAAGTTGCAACGCAGTCCTACACGGACTCACAAATCCATGTGATTTATGGCGTTTTCTTTGCATTAAATATGATATCTATCATAATCTTCGTATGCCTGCCAACTAAGGAATACGATAGCATCGCATCAAAATCTCGAGAGGCTGTGCCCAGTATAAAAGAACAGTTCTGTAAGTTCCACTCAGGTTTTCACTAACGTACTTCTTGGCATTTCGCCAGTAGTCGTTGGAGCGGCATGGACTGTTGGGTTATACACACAGAAGCTGCATTGTGCTGATCCCGTGCGGGTTGTTTGCCTATTACTTCTGCCTGAGAAACAGAAGTAGGTTATTTCACTCTCTGAGTTCGCTACGGTAGCAATGCACCCCTATCAGTAGCTAGCTCGTTCCGCAACTGCAGACCGCTGAGAAGCTCGACATCTGTAAAATCCTTAACTAGCGCAAATGTCTCGAAGTAGACCGTCCCAAACAGCCCCCATTTCCTTGGATATCAGTCTTAGATAGGCCAAACAACCCCTTTTCTGGTACACATTCTGTAGCGAGATGTCAGCCCCTTTCCACCTGCTCACCGCCTCCACAGCACACCCAAACCCTGGCTTCACAACCTTGTCAAAGCGTCACAGCAGTTGAACGAACTCTGGCTGGCTATTTCTAGAAGATAACCTTGCATTGAAATGAAATGTTCTGGAATCTGGATGAGAAACGTCGAACTAACATAGTTATTCTATTTGTCAGTAGCACTTATTGGGAGTGGCTTATAAGCTCGGCAAACCTATTTTAATCCTATATCAACAAATAAATCAAGATAGATCTAATCGGACAAGTTTCTTGAAAGGTCCTGAAGGTCCGATCAGTTCAGGGTGCATGTGCACTGGAACGATAAGACACGACCGTATCAGTATCCAAATTGGAGAATGTCGTCGAAAACCAGAAGCCGTCATCGAATTGTCTAAACGTCAACAAAATAATTACTTATTAGTAGCGATAACGAAGTTATGCAAAGAACGGTACAACAGGTCTCGATCTTTCAGAATGTGCCACATATATGACTTCCCTTTAGAATCGCTATTGGATCCAAATAAGAGATTCACACCGAATAATGGACATACATAGGAGATTTATCCCCAGTCTAATCTCGTAGTTTTTCCTCTTATAAGCCCGTAAGTCATCCCATCACTTTGCAGAGGAGCAGTTAGAGATGTACTAGCCTGTTTAAGGAACCACTTCTGCCAGAGCGTAGGCATACTTCTGTGAANAAATTCAAATCAACCATACTACAACCGAATATGCTGTTATTGACGCCATTCTTTGCCTACATGGGCTTGATCGTTTCGTTCCTCATTGGCGTCTATCCAACCACTCTGGCATTTACAGCTGCTCTCAAAAACGATGTCTACATTGTCGCTATCTACAGTCTTTCTATGGGAGCAGCAGAGATTTTCGGTAAGCGACACTTTGAAACATGAAATCTCCAAAAGAATTCTTAAAGGAAAAAAACCTGCTCGTGAAAAAAATTTTTAGAGAAAAAAAAATCAAAAAAATAGAGCGGCATCGAAGACAGAGACCAAGGTGAGGCTGCTTGCCCAGGAGTTGCGTATTGAAGAAATTTTGGCTTTGAAGGAGTCAATATCGCTTTGTGACCTTAACAGTTAGTCAGAAACAGCTTGGTAATTGGGCGAAAAGTGTTGGGAATCTTGAAATCCGGTCAAAAATTCTACGGAAAAGAGAATTAGCTGGCTTTTCCAGTGGTAGTGCTTGAACGATTGCTACCAACGCTGTTCGCATGGAGCTACAGTTAATGAAGCCTCATTGGCAGCTTCGAACAAACTTGACTGACGGGTGCCTCGGTGAATCCGATGAATGTGGCTACTGTTTAGGGCCTGTAGAATGAGATTGCACCAAAGAAATGAAGGCTTAAATTGCATATACAAGAAGTTATTATTACGTTTACTTTCAGGTGGTGTGGTGCTTAGACGTCTGATTAAAAGGTCTCAAGAATGGGGTTTGGTTGTGACGATCAGCTTGCATTTCATATCAGTTATGACAGCGATCATAATGATCCTCCTGTCTGTACCCGATATGGCTTCGATCGAACCTACCACTGCATCGACGCTGCTCATCAAGCCCAGGTTCGACTACGGATAATAGCATTCATATTAGTTCACTTCCAATGAAGAGGGTGGGGATGCAAGAGCAAATGGGCTGCGTCTCCGGCACTTATACACTTCAAAACTGGATGAGTCTCTTCCACAAAAAACATTACAAAAAGTACTAGAAGGAAGTTTAGCATCCTTGAAGGGTCCGCTTACGAGTGCAGGTCAGCATCAGAATGCCAAATAAAACGCGGAAAGGTCGAGAAAGGCGAGTCCAAAGAAACTTCCCTGTCTGGAATTCCCAAACCAATCGAGCAGTTTGATGCTACAGTCTAGGTTTTCTTCTTTCAAAGTCACATAGAGCTGTCCCATGGAATCTTTTTCGAGACCGCACATCTTCTGACCAACAAAGAGCAGCAGAGAAACTTGAACGATTACCGCTGATCTTTTTAGTCAGGCCGTGTATTCGTCCTCCATTAGAACCGTGGCAACATCGTACAAGTGTTCGGGCAATAACCTAGGGTCTTATGAGCATAAGTCACGGTTTCTGTCCCCATTTTCTGTCATTTCAGCAGAGTAATCGTGGTTATTGTTGGATTCTTAATTGGTACGGGCGATTTTTCCATTA
>UZAF01017648.1:9235-36207 GCA_900617895.1 Haemonchus placei
TAGTTCACCATGTTCTATCTAACGTTTGTTGTAATTTGTGTTTTGGTTTGTTCTTAATCGCTGTTTCATTTCTACATGCTGTACATATGTTTGGCATGTAATAAATGGTAAATGGTAGAACTAGGTAGTAGCTGGAACGGGAGTTCTAAAATACTGTGTGCGAGTCAGGGTACCTGGCACAAGTACGAGCACGTACTTTGGGAATCCCTTGAAGCGCCTACGCTATGCGTTAGATCTGTTACCATGGGGCTTATCATTACGCGGGAGTGTGAAATCCTTCTAATTTGATATAAAAAAGGCTGAGAATAAATCATGTTATAGTGCTCGTAAAATTTCAGATTGTTATCGATGAACCAGTAGAATACGACAATGATGAGGTTCGAGATTCAATATTGGAACTAATGGATAGTGCAGTGGTTCGTTTTTTTTTTCTTTGGGATCAATTTGCACTTCTATTCAAGCGAGCTTACTAGCATCAATCACCTAAGGATTATTGAGATAACCCTCAATCTATTCTCAGTTGTCAGAGTTTTCTCTGTTGACGGTCAAGTTGTACTGGTCAGCTGCAAGTGATCCAAAAACTCATTGTGTTCAAGCCAAATTCAATAGTTTTGTAAGACGAGGGTGTTATGAGTTGTTGGCTCTTTCTGTGCATTTAGTAGCAGTAATTAAAAACTGTTTGAAACTATGGAATACGGTGGAATGCTAAATTTCCAGGCTGCTGGTTATGCATCACGAGCGATCAGTTGGTTAGCGGAGTTCGTCAAGTTTGAGAAGAACACGATTTACGACATTAACGCTGTAAGTATGAAAATAATTACGTTGTGGAATTATAGAAAACGTTTATCCTTTTTTGATTTCTCTCACGAATGACTCGCATTGGGGATTGATTTGAATGTGGTACTGTTCAGGACACGTTTGTGCCAGTGGTGAATCTCGTGTTTCTCGAGACCGACCCATACAAACGCTTTGCATCGGACATCACTTTTGATCGCCATCAAACACAAATCACACGATCACGAATGTACCTCGAACTTACCCAAAAAGGAGTCGATGAGAGGTACATTTCGATCCCGTCATTTTCTCAGTTGCGGTACCATGATTTTCGGTGATTTTAGAGTGACATTGGTGCAATCGTTAATCACCAAATCGCGTGACTACCATTTACCCGTCTCCATTCGAGCTCCATTCACCATGTCACTCAAACACGATGTTTCCGTATGTTATTTTAAGTTCATTATTATTGAATTCGAGGAAAGATGTGAGCTTTAACCACAGTCTCATTAAGCTTGGTCAAATCTTGCTAGTAGTATATGTTTGTTCCGCTGATATCAAATCCTAGTCAGTTGTCTTACTGCGCTTCACGTTATAATTAATTGCCCCACAGCATGTATCCTGCATAACTCCTGCAACCCGCCAAATCGGGCAAAGTTCTTGTCGGGCTTTCTCTTGATGACACCCATTTGACCATTGACTTCCGTGCTTGTGACTTTTTCACATTAATTTTTTTTCTGTAGATTTGGTAAATGGCTAAACTTTGGGATTTCAATTTGAATCCATAATACATATTTCTTTGCAAATTACTATCATCAGAGGTTTTTAAGGATTTTTCCTCTTTCCACTCCGAGTTTATTTTGATCTGTTTACCGTCCAGCACGTTCTGTTGATTGAAGTCTTGGATTAATATTTTTGATCAGAACTCATCGTTTTAGGTGCTTTCGTCTGGTCTGTTCGTTTTCGGTATATCGTTGGTGTGCCTTTTTGTGCTGTCAATTGTACTTCTTGGCCAGCCAGCTCTCACGTGTGTTCTTGTATTCACGTCTGTTGCAGGTAAGCTAATGCAGCGCATATGCGTTTTTAGCTTGCCCTTGTTTCGAAAAATAGAGATTGGATATTTTTTTTTATCCAAAAGAATTTTGTGGATTTCAGTTTTCGTTGAGACAATCGGCTATTCTACTCATTGGGGCGTGCCGATGAACGTGCTTACAGTCACTATGGCAATATCAGGTAAAGATTTATGCCTTTTCTGCCCTTGAGCCTTCTGTTTCTTGACCTATGTGTCACACAGTACACAGTAACTCATCAAGTAACTATGTTTCCAATTTCGATGTTTCGACTACCTGGAGACTATTTTTTTGCTCTGAAGTACGCCAAGGCTTGAAGTTACCAGCTTTTCCCACTAGTTGTGTTGTGCAAAGATGTTGGCGCTTAGTCTTTATTTTCTGGGCACAGGTGCTAGAGTATGAGACTCTACTTGCCTTGCCTTTGCCAAGCTTGCCAGACAATATTTAGAATTTTCGGAATGGAATGAAGGAAAGCTTTTTGATTTTTTCAGCTAATATGCTCACTTCCGTAGTGGTGATGGCTTTCTGCTATAGCTATTCCGTGTCCGGAAAACAACAAATGAGAGCTGGAGTCCGGATAC
Organism: Haemonchus placei; assembly: GCA_900617895.1. Classification (NCBI taxonomy): domain Eukaryota; kingdom Metazoa; phylum Nematoda; class Chromadorea; order Rhabditida; family Trichostrongylidae; genus Haemonchus; species Haemonchus placei. The sequence continues at coordinate 11,661 of UZAF01017648.1, forward strand.
AGTACTCATTCCAGGTACATACCTCACATCTTGGCTTTGTAAATTTTTTCTGTCTACTTTAGTAGTGTACTTTACTGTTTTACTATTGCTTATTTTTGTAGGCCACATTCCTTCCGGTGGTGTTCGCATGTCTCGTCCCGGTCATTACCTACTTGCCTTTGTTCGCCGTTGATGCACCAATCGTCAGTCACCTTTTCAAGGTTCTCTTGGTGAATTCCATCGCCACACTTCTACATTACCTGTTCTTCTTGCCCAAGTATGGTTTCACTTTTCTTATCCTCTTTTTCTCCTTTTTCTAATATCCGCTCAGCAAAAGTCCGTGGCTCAGAGCGGAAGTCTTCAGTACATTGCTATTTATTTTTTNTTTTTTCCATTTCTTTGTTCACTAGCCTGTTGGGTAAAGTATTTACTCGTATTCTTATTCCAAAAGTATTTTTATTTGTTAAATTCGCACCTTTGGAAATTTTCTATTGCTTGGGTATAAATGAGAGCCGAACGTCAATTCTGCACTTTTATTGCTGCAATTATGTACTGTCGTGGAAAAAATACCAAGGATCTAATCGCTTCAACCAATTCTAGTGACTGGTGATTACGTAAAATTTGAAATTTGACCCACCGAGTTTTTATCTGGCTTGAAATCTAATAATTGCGTTTCCTCTTGACGTTATTATGGGGAGTAAATGGGACTGCAAATTGGTGCAAACTCTTTTTTTGCCATGAATAGAATGCCTGCAGGCAGGTGCATGTTTACCCTAATTATATCCATAGAGTTCTTAGGTAGTCGCATAATGGGGAACTCGTAAGGATGTGGATGTAAGCAGAACGATCACGGAAGGCAGCTTTTACAGTGGCACGGGCTTGTAGCAAATCCAACGTGTAACAAATCCATCTAAGGATATAGATGATCTGAAGCATTTTCAGTAATGGCCTTCAGAGTTTATATTTTGAGGGAGGGGAACTATTTCTGTTCTATTGTCCTCGTTTCTATGGTGATTCAATTTATTGCTTGCATTTCAGTCTATGTCTACTGTTCTCCACTCATCTACCAACATGTTCATCAGTAAGCTGTGCTGAATGCTGTTGTGATTTTGATGACGAGAGCTCGATATATTACATTCCAACCACCGCTCGTGCAGTTCATCCTGAAGGGTTAGGAGTCTTTTTGGAGAGTACAGCAAATTCTTGACTGATCGTTGGAATTTTCAGTGTCTATCAGCACACGTCATACACATACTCGGTACCGCAATCTATTGTCACCGGTGGTCCACCGAACTATCTGGCCATTGGTCAGTTTTCACAGATCTAAAATCCTCGAAAATCTTCAGAAGTTCATCTCGGCATTCATTTCAGCGGGACCTCCTCCCGCGCCTTCTTATGCTGGTGAGTACGTTCGAACCCATGTGGGACAAAATTCACGACCGAGGAGAAGTCGCCGAGCGAGCGAAGTGAGTAACATGGAATTTGGAGTTGGGGAGTGTAGTTCTAGTCTAGATCCGCTCACAGCGCGCGGTGATTCTTAGCTAGTTGTCTCGCCGTGCAAGTTTGGTGACTATTGCTCATCGCTATTTGACTGCTTTATTGATTGCCATTGCTTCTCTATTCAGTTTATGGAATTTTGTTTAGCGTTGTGTATTTTAGTCTTCTGCAACGCCATCTGAAACCCCTCGGCAGAATAGGAATTCACGAAAGGGATCTCGGGACGATTCGATTTATGAAGCTCCGCCTAGTCCGGTACGAATTATTTAAGTGTTATTCTTATTTAGTTCATTCATTGTTATGATTCCCTTTTTCATTTGGTTATATGAGGGTATGGGATCCGCCATGAGTCCTAGGACCAGCATTTGGAAGGACACTCAAAGTTTAGGGTGTAGTTCCTCTTTCGAGGTTTACTTGACGTCCCTCCATGACCTCTGCCTTTGCTAACGATTTCCCGTGAAGACGATTTCAGTGGCGACATTTTTAGCAGGTTGTAATATTCAAAGAACTCAAATTTGATATCAGAGAATGGCAGTAACCGCACTCGAACGGAATCCTTTTCCCTTCTCTTCCCTTCTCTTCCTTCTTTAGGCAAAATTGAACCTCATTCCTGATCCTCTGAACATGCACGAAGACCATACATAAAATCGGTTCAAGTTCCAACTTTCAGAATCCGTTACCGTATTTTAATGGTGACATATTTTCAGCGAGTCGCCTCCGGTACCTCACCTCAGCCCCAGCGATCCCGACAATCATCCCAGCACCATAACCATCATCATCAACATCATGGGCCATACTTCCAAGATCCGACCTTCAACATGCATCAACAACGTTGGCGGCCGTTTGTCCATCCACAGCCTTATTCTTACTATCCACCCAATGGTTATCGTCGATAGGCTGTTGAAAGTAATGTGCTCATTCTACGTTAGTGCCTAAACAATCGATTCCATGTATTCTATTGTTTGCTCAACTAATATTATGTTTAGTATAAGTAATTACGCATGCATACGGTATGCCTTAGATGGTGCATTTTTATTGATTTTATCGATTTTTCAGTTTTCTTTGCTAATGACGCCATGAAGGTGTCTCGTTCTCACAAAGCTGTGTTGCATCTCATGACGAGCATTTATTGATTGGTTGTGAAGAGTTGGCAAGCACATTTTCTGTCAATTTCAATCAGACGTTTTTTAATTATTGAAATTAAAAAGTATAATATTTAGTGTTCATTTATGGTGCTTTCATAAGTAGTATTATGTCTTTCGACGTTTAGGTCGGTAAATGTTTCATATTTCCCCACCAATAATCAAGTGCAATTTGCTAATAATAAGTCCATCCAGGTTACAAATTTTCAAGTGCTCGACTCCAGAGTGATAATAAATCTATTTAAAATATCTATCGAAACCAATAAATTGTTGAGAAATAGTGTTGTGGGAAGCTCCGCCTTCTTGGGTAATCCAGCCCAGTTTTTACCTTGAGGTTGTTGCATGAGTTCTGTCTAACTTATTCTGAAGTGCACCTCTGTAACTTTTTCTTGAGTCATTTCAAAGTAACAAAGTGACAAATGTGAGAATAGTCTTTGAGGACACTTTTTGGTACGCTCCGCCCATTTGGTGGTACGGATTTGATGTGGCATCTGAGCACACAACTTTTAGGAGAATGAAGAAAACTAACCCGGTGAAGCGTGGGAGTTCTGGAGACGATTGCATGCGGCCTGGTCCGAGTGGAAGCCGGAAGATTTTCCAAGGTATGTGGAGGAGTCGAAGTGGGAATAGGGAATGTTTCAAACGCAGCTATGAAAAATCAATAACAATATCCTTACGCCCGCCAGAATAGGTTTGCCAGCCTCATTTGGATGCTAATCACAATCAAATACTTCAGAAAAAGGATCAGCAGGCTCTTGAGCGGGTATCCTTGACGCATGTGGGTGTTCAAACAGATTTCGAGTCTTTATTACTGTTTAGACCCCATCTCGACTGTCTTTGACGAATAGAGGAGTGGCGTGAGCGTGGTACGCGCATTACCACTTATTCTTGGTTGGGGTAATCACCTGTATCACCTGTCGTCCCGTTGATCGTCGAATTCCTCGAGCGGGCGCCAGTAACGTCTCCATTCGTCCCTGTCACGAGCCAGAGTGGTCCAGTGAATCGTTCTCGCTTCAGGGACACGAGGTTCAACATTCCTTTCGTTCAGAGCTTTCGCGAAGAAGTCTGACCATCTCGTTGGCAGCCTTACTGGAGTTCGTTTGATGTCCCGAGGGATCCAGTCAGTAACCGCCCTGGTCCAACGGTCATCACTATATCGCATAACGTGTCCGGCCCACCTGATCTTTGATTTCTTGGCGTAATCAACGGCATCCCTGATCTTCGTTCGGTGACGGAGCTCGGAACTCCGAATTCCCTTCTGCACTTGCGTGTATAGGGAAATTCCGAGCATCGTCCTTTCCAAAGCGCGTTGAGTAATGCTGACAACATGCTCATCCTGCTTTCGTAGAGTCCAGGTCTCCGAGGCGTACGTCAAAGCAGGAAGGACAGCAGTGTCGAAAAGGTGAGCGGGGAGCCGGATGTTCTTTGTCTTCTTCACTACTCCCTCGATATTCTTAAATGCTCCCCACGCAGCGCGTTCCCTTCTGCACAGATCTGGAGCTAGGTCGTTCATCATGTTGACTTCCCGATCTAGATAAACACAGCTAGAGCATTCGGAGATATTCGTTCCGTTTAACGTGAAAGGAGCATCAGGTACCAGTCCGTTTTTCATGAACTTCGTCTTCGTTAGGTTCAGCCTCAAGCCGATCTTTCCACAAGCACTATCAAACTCGTCCAGCACAGATTTAATGTACTCATAGAGGATAGAACCCAGGTTTTATTACCCCTGTTGCCCCAACCCAACAGTAATAGAAATGGGTTGGGGTAATAGGGGTAATAAAATCCTGGGTTCTATCCTCTACGAGTATATTAAATCTGTGCTCTACCGGACAAAAATAGTGCTAGGCTGCAGTGGGTTTTGAATTCATGTAGAAAGTACCACCTACTTGGAAACGTTTCGCACAAGTCGGGTGAGTCTATTTTGCCTGACTTGTTGGCCCTTTTCTAAATTTTGCCACGCGCCGCCGGTTCCAGTGCATTTACCGCCGCCTATGAGCGGAGCTCCCGATGCTCTGTTGATTTTACCCTAGATGCTAATTCTGACCCAACCTCTTAAGGTTCCATTTAGGTGATATTGATTATCGTGATCGTGATCGTGAGACAGACAGTCAGGCAGACAAATAGGCGACGCGCACGCGTAACTATGTATACATATAGGAAGGGTTTTCGACACGAAGTTACGGAATAAGCGATTTAATTCTAGAGAAGCGATGGGTTGAACTTGGCTTTTTTAGTTTTGTAATACTTTTTCTATGCTACTACGATTCATTGCAGGTGAGTTATCCATAGTTTTGTCTAAGTACAATTCAATAGTTTCGTTTTCACCCATGCAATTGTCGTGATTACACCTCTTTGTTGTTAACTGCCCAGCACTACTTTATTTTGTGTCTTTTTTCGTACTTACTCATTACTTATCCCACTTTTTATCTTGAGCGTTAGGCCTGAATATTTAGGTCACTCAAAAGCTGATATGGATAAGTCCTGGTCATCAAACGCTCAGATCACGAGGCTTTCTAGCAAAAATGAAGCTGAGATAATCGAGAGGGTTATTCAGAAACAGAAAAGGTAATGCTAATGATATATCGAACAAGTTATATGTAGTACAGGGTAAAAAGACGCGAGGTGGCAGTAAAACTCTTAGTTCACGATAATTTTGGGTAATCCAGATTTGACGAAAAATGGAAGGTGGGAATTAGTGCGATAAAGGCGAGCAAAATTGCGTGAATCGGTGTTTCAAAGTGAAAAAAGGGTTTGAAAAATCCTTAAAAAGGGGACAAGAATTAGATTTAAAAAATGAATTAGATGAGGCGTTTGGATGAGATGTACAATGTGTATCATTGCGTACGTGTGGGTCCTGGTGCGAATAGACTACGGTAAGCAAAAATTCATNAAAATCCTTAAAAAGGGGACAAGAATGAGATCTGAAAAATGAATGAGATGAGGCGTTTGGATGAGATGTACAATGTGTATCATTGCGTACGTGTGGGTCCTGGTGCGAATAGACTACGGTAAGCAAAAATTCATTCACTCATAAGCATAAGTTAACAAAAACTCTAGTAGCAGCAAAAATAGCCCCCTTTTCAAACTCTTCAAGGCACAGTTCAGATAATTTTGGAAACCCGTTTTTATTCCAAAAGCGGAAGTATAGTCTGGGAATGCTTCATAGATAGTGAAGAAAGCGAGAGAATTCGCCGATTTCGAGAAAAATATGGCTCCTCAAAAGTAGGGAAAATAAAGGTTGGACGAGATTACCATGACAGAAATAAAACGTAAGGGTTATTCGAACGAGATTNCAATCTTTGAGCCTTTATAACTCCCTAACTAGGCCGTTTTCTGACCCAGTAGTGCCAGATATCGTGTACGCGGGGGCCTCAAATTCATCCTGTGGGGACATCTTACAAATCATTTTTATCGTGAACTGTGCCTTTAAGGTAGAAAATTAGGATAAGGATCGGAGCAGCAAAAAGAATAACAGGGAATAAGAATGGGACAAAAGAAAAAACAATGCCTCATCACTCGGCGATCAGCTGATTGTATGTGGGTCCTAGAACGGATATTGCAATCTGTATCGCCTCGACACTTGTCTGACATGATATCGATCGAGGAGCGGGAAGTCCGAGCGATCCGATAACGGCGCTCCCACTGGGCCCTAGCTGTTGAGCTTTGGGACTTGGCAGGCTGCTTTCATAGTCCGCCAGCGTGACAGCCGAGGTAGTAGCTAGGGGGGAGAAGGGAGGCGGACGGTCGGTTGACGCGGTCGCGTCGCGCCCAAGCCTCTTCGAAGGGCTGAAAACAATGAAAAACGAGATCAAAAACCAATCAACCAGCTCTTATGCAAATGGTTTTTGATCTTGTTCTTCCTTGTTTTCAGCCCTTCGAAGAGGCTTGGGCGCGACGCGTCCCCGTCTGCCTCCCTCCTCCCCCTAGCACTACCTCGACTGGCAAGCCGGCTGACTATGAAAGCAGTCACAGCGTCCTTCCTGTTACCCTTTGGGCCACTGGGTACTCCTAGGAAGGAAACTCAGAAACCATTTTTATCGTGAACTGTACCTTTGAGGAACAGTTATGAGGTTATTTACAAATGCAAAAAAGCCCAAAAAATCCAACATCATTAGAAAGCTAGTGTGTATCAAGCGAAGGCACAAGGTTAATATGCCATTAATTGGGCAGAATCAAACAATTTGCTGGGAACGAATTAAGCGGGGAACCTTGGTAACCTTAGAACGGAACGCGCTCGAGTGATCAATTCATTTGCAGGTCTACTATTATGTTGTACCAGTTTGCTTTGCGTGTCACTACTCTCATCTCCTATATCGGGCTGCAAAGGGGGACCATTCAAAGGAGTACGGCAAATACGGGTCAAACACGGAGTTTTTGGTGGTATTCCGTTTTCGGTCTGGGAAAATTGCGACTTCAATTGCAGATCTTGTCTATGTTCGTACAGTCGCTATTCGGGGGNGGGGGCCTATTCTTTCTCGTCTTATCATTAGCTCCTCGCCGTCTCTGGTCTGGGAAGTTTTCTTTTTGGCCGCCATGGGCAGTTCTCCAGCCTGTGGCCAAGTTTCATTCAAGTATCCCCGCGTGCGAAAGTAATTCAAACACAGCATTGCATATGTAGCGCTCGAGATGACGGTCTGGATGCGCCGCGCGCTGCTTGCGCGGCAAACGACTGTAGGAACGGAGCGTACTCTCCCTTCTGTATTCTGTAACATATACTCTATTTTTACCTCTTTGTCCTACGATCTATACGTTCTTCGTTTTCCCTTCCATCTCAGATTGATTTCCGTGCATATCGGGTTTTCGCCTATGCCCGGATGTGCACGCATAACTAATGGGCACGTGCACGCGCATAATCACGCTCATATACACCATTGCAGTGAGAATCTCACCACTGAAAGGCTGCGGTTGGCTTTTCAAGTCTCTTTCGTCCGTTAATTTAATTCGTTTTGATGGTTTTTGTCTTCGATGCCGATTAGCCAGCCAATATCTAGTTCTCTCGCCTTTTCCCCGAAGGCATAGCTCACGATGAAAATGGTTTTTGAGATTTCCCTATAGTATGAATTCGAGGCTCCACCTCATACCATAGCTGTCGTTATAAGGGCGAAAAACGTCGTGGATAGGGCACAATAAGGAATCAGAGAATGTATCATGTGAAAGCCACACCCCTAGTGAACGAGTTTCAACGGCTTTGCAGAAGCTGCACTTTCTCACTCCCAAGTGGGAAGCTCAAACAACTTGTCATGGCCCGTAGCGACAGTGAAAGACGATTCTGGACAGCTATGGTTTGATGCAGTCAGCTCTTTGCACGATGGGATCAACTTAAATCTCGTCCAAAAACCCCTTACATGGCATCCCTGTCGCGGTGACCTCGTACAACCTCCACTTCCACTTATTTTAAAAAGCTTGAAGTAGGCGGATTTTCTTGCTCTGTTCGCCATTAATGTACTCCTCTACATCAGCACTTCCGCTTTTCAACTTAAAGAGGGTAACTCAAAATTATTGTGCATTGTGCCTTCAAATGTGGCTGCTATCCCAACGTCCTCTCCAAATAGCGCAGTGACGCAGCCGCGCCCTTTAAAGCAAGGTAATTTGTATGCAGAACGCCCTACGGCAGGGTAAAGGGCACAGTCAGGTGTAGAATCATGTCTTGTTGGCCTACAAGACTGTAGCCGTCGAGGGTTTTAGGTAGGACGGAGAGGGACATACTTCGTTAAGGATGGTATCCTCCGCAGCTACAGTCTCATTGTGTGCCAGGGAACTCTACCTTCATTCAAGTGTTTCCATCTTGCGCTGTGGCCAGGGTCGTTAGCATAGAGATTGCTGTCTTTTGTACCAATTTATTCCCATTGTGGCTTGGTCTCAATGACCAACGTCACGTAATCGTCTAGGGCTGCTAATTCTTCTACTGAGTGTGATGCGGAACAGAGCGATTTTATGCATCACCGTCATTAGTCTTACAACTGTATAGAGAAAAATCGTTTAGAGGTTTGCTACAATTTGCTTTTTGGACATTTCCCTGAGGTGGTTCTTCTTTGACCCACAGGGGCATTCAATTTAGGGCCTATAAACCGCGCGTGAATGCAGAATTTTCCCCATGCCCTTCACACATGTACACTAAAATATGTACGCACGCACGTGCGAACAGTCTGCGAACGCATTTGTGCGCATTTCCGTAGCTCTTCTAGACATTCAACTACAACACGAAGTTTAGAAACTATAAAATACTGGGAGTTTTCACGGTCCGAGAAGAATTCGTGTTACAGTAATCTTGGTGTGAATCCTGGGTAGAGCGCCTTGTCGTGACGCAAAAAGCTGCTGAACGGTTCGTTGCTTCTGTTTCAAATGGGCATACTGTGTCTCAAAACCTCGTCGGACTGCGATATCTGCCTTGTGATGATTCTCTATTCTAACTAGCTGTTTTTATAGGATGTATGCGGAAATGCTTGAGAAATCTGAGGACGTGGAAATGCCACCGACCAGTTCCAGCAAGGATCACGAATACAGCAATCCAAAGAATGGTGAGTTTTTTTTCTTTTATTTTGGGACGTATTTGACTTTCGAGTGGGATTCCTGAGCCTCTCAACTGCGATGAAACTTATTAGGTAGGTCTTTGGACCGCTGAGCCAGAGTCTAAGTTGATTGTTTGGTAAGTTGTTTCGCCATACAGCTTGCCGTTGAGGGCTAGCGCTCATTAGGCCTTTGGTGAGTCGACTACTTGATCTATTGGGTGTGACTACAGTAGAGTCTTGAGACGACTAAAGGTCTAACGTGGGTGGAGAGGTCTAGAAGGGTAGGGTAATGTATTGTCATGAGCTATGGAATTATTCGGAACAGAATAGCTGCTTGTCTGTGGTTTGAAAATCGGTCAGATTTCATGACTTCCAATACCTCACCAAATTAAGCAAGATATCTGGCTTCCAGCAGAGCTCTGTCCAGTCATAAGGCACTGGCGGCTTATATGTCAGTTGGAGTCTTTGTTGACATGGTTTGCTCTAGCTTCATTTTTTTTCTATTACGTAATACTAATAATAACTTAGCTCTTGAAAAGAGGCAGTCGCTGTACTACGACGATCCGCGGACGGGACGTACATTTCGATTTTTATTACATCGTAAGAATACTCGAAAAGCAGACATTTATACTTGCGCCAAGTGCAAGTCTAGGCGGAAATATGTTAGGATAATGGTAAGTCGTGCTCTGTCGATTTCTGAAGGCACGGAACAATTCCTAATTATCATTAATCATTCTAGGTCCGAAATGATAATTTTCTCAGCGACCCGGGCTTATTGGACCACATATGTTATATGAATGCAGCAGAGTGAGTCAACTATCAAGTGCTGGAGTGCAGATGACTCACTGTGTAAATTGTGTACAGCAACGCAGAGGTGTCTGGACACCAACTTGAGCCGTCATATTCCTGTTTGTCCACTGACTGCGTAGTGGGCCTTCTGCACTGTTTTTAGATTTCGGTGGAGGAATAACGCTCCCATTTCAAAGCTTTTCCTTTTGTTCTTGACAGTTGCATCCTCGAAATTTTTTTAGACTTAGGCTGGAGCGTATCCGAATGGAAGAACGAAAGCGACGGAAACGAAATAGGCTTCCACCGTATGATCTCGGTGAGTTCGTGCTGTTTTTGTTTTAATAGTAAATATTTTTATTGTTGAGTGGAAATCAAAGCAGGGATGGAAGATTCGATAGGATTGAGCGGATTTCGCACGGATTGGAGGCAACATTTTGAGATTGAACTTTTAGACAATTTAAGGCCTCTAAAGAACTCCGCTGTCCTTCCATCTGTTTTTATCGGTCTTGACTCATACTTTTTTCTTTTTTTCCGTTCTGCGTCACGCCCTCGCTATGTGTTTGTATTGTTGAAACATCGTCACTTGAGCTTTTGGTGTCTTAAATCGAAGTTGCTGACGTATGAGGACTCTAGATCAATATAAAATAGAGTGAAAACTGCTGAAAAATCATCCTGAATCTTTCTGAAGAAACGGTTCACGATTTTTATGGAATCTATTTTTGGACGAACGATGAAAGTGATAGCCCAGAATAGTGCAAGAATGGCGAAGAAAACGCGAAAAACGGCGAACTCAGAGAAATGTAAAGCCCAGATGTAATTAAGTTAGGGTTTGGACGGGAAGGTAACGACAAAGTTGCAAAGGAAGGATATTTGGACGAGTTGTCCAAATATGTGTGAGTTGCGCACAGCTAGCTGTTGTAAGCTGCCTGCGGGCAATGCGTGCGTCCCACTGTGGATGGTGCAAGTCTACAGCCTCCACGACGCCTGGAGAGCTCGTCCCCTTTGGCTGTGTACGCCGCCTAAGTCGGTTTTGGGGCTCTTTTCAGGCGCCGTCTAGCCGTTTTTCGACTCCGTAGCGTCCCGTCTGCCATCCTTAGAGGTCGCAAGTTTTTTCTACTCACATTGGTTGTTCATCTCCTGGGATGAGTTCAATCAATTACTCATGATTCTTGTTCTAAACGGGGATTACTATAATCCATAAAGCAACAGCAAGTATCAAGAAGTTATATTTTCCATAAGCTTTCCCATTTTTTGCGGGCACCGGGGTCTTGCCACTACATACGGTTTTTTACGGTACATAGAATTTCGTTTTTCTGTTGTTTTAGCATTGGGATCATGAATTAATGTCAAATAATCGTCAATCTATTTGGTTAGTGATTAAAATTGCATTTCAAGCGGATATTATGGTAGCGTGGTAACGTTGTGAATCGTACTTTCAGATGACATACTGGAGGCGGAAGCGTATCTTTATCCAAAGGGCAGTGGAACGATATCCGATGAGGGATGTGTTATCAGTTCAGCTCCAAGCTCACCAAAGTCAGTTACTTTCTCAAATTTTGTACTGACTTCGTTAGGGATGTATTCGCGATCAGTAGCCTGTCCTGTAGCAGTGCAATGACCATGCTTGCAGTTGCTCTTCAAAATGACTCTACGCAGAGGACGGCGAGCACGTTGCGAGGTTGGATANTAGTTCATCCACAAGCAACCTACTTGTCGCCCAAATTTTATAAGGATGTATTGAGCAGCCTCCGTGGTTGACCCGGTGATTCACCCATCCCTAAAAGCGTTTAAAACTTTTCTATGATTAATACTTGGAAAAAGGCTAGTGTTGACGCTCGGGGGTTCCTTATCATATCATGACGGAAGGCGAAAAATTGGTCGTTGGAGGTAGCACTGACTTCATTTATTTTAGTAAAATTATTGTCTATTCAGCAGCCCAGCCCTTGAAGACTCTCCAGAAGCGATTCTCCCAAAAGAGCTTGTCAAAACAGAAACGGATTCGGTGTTAGAGGTCAGCGACTTTTGCTGTGTTTCGCTTACTGTTCGACAGTTTTTACTGTGCTGAAGCTTCAACAAAGCTCTCAGGTCCATCACTAGGAGCAGTAGGTGAAGGGTGGACGTTGAGGTCCAATATTGAGGGCTGTACCACATCTTCTGAGTAGTTAATTCCTAGTTTTGCTTTTTCGACTTGTCTTTTTTTGTATGGCTTAGGACGCACCAATGACGACAATAGCGCTTCTAAGAAGTGTTCTGAGTGAGCGATGTATCCTGGGCTTTTCTTAATTTTGGCTCAATTACTGAGACTGTTTCGAACTTGTCCTAGACAATTTTAGCTTAAAAAATTGCTCGAGAGCACAGCAATGTTGATTGCTGAACTGATTTTTCTAGCTACCTATAATGTATCGCTTGTATTTTGTAGAAAACCCAAACATCGTCAACTGATGACCCAGTGGCTGGTTGTGGTCAGCCTCAGATGTCTGGAGTGATAAAGGACGAGCAGCAGGATCGGACGATTACACACCCGTCGAAGGAGGAAGCTCAACCGATGATGACGCCTGTATGGAAGGATGAGCCGCAAACATCCGAACAGGAGCCTTCAGAGTCTCAGCCAAACCCCAGAATACGTGGTGATGCGTTTCTGGAAAGCATCAAGTTGGCACTGGAGAGCATACCACCAGAAAATCGCCAGAAAGCACATGTGGACATACTTCGCTATATCTACACAACAATTTTTGATAGATATGTCGGGCAATAGTCTGTGAAAGTGCAATTCATTCATTCATTCATTCATTCATTCATTCATCCATTCATTCATTATCTCATTGGTTGCATGCGTTCATTGGGTGTGAAGAAGTCTTTTTGTTTACTTACTTATACGGATCGTCTTCACTCATGTGCGAGCACCAGCAACAAACGATTCGCTTCTGTCTTTCTTGATCGCCATCCGATTGCTCGGGCTAGGCTCACAATTCGACGATGATGGCGATGTGAGGAGTCCTTCAGCTGCTTACGCAGCCGTTTTATGTGATCGACAAACACATCCCCTCAGCAGGCCTACCCTTAAATCGTGAAGTTCCTACGGTAACCCAATGGCGGTTCTTTTTGTCCACCTGTCATCATTTCTTCTCATTCTATGACCGCCCACCGAAATTTTGCGTTCTTCATGTATACCACCGGATCGCGAAGTCGAGACATTCTGCGCATATCGGAGCTGCGGAGTCCGGCTATGAGTTGAGTTAGTCGGTTGAACCTCAAAAGATATCGCTCGAGCACTCTGTGACTTGTGCTCGAAGCCGTTGACGTGGATGCACTGGTCATCCAAGTCACCGACCTGTAACAAAGCGCAGGAAGAACTGTGAAATCGAGCAGATTAGCGCGAAGATCCGGGCCGGCTAGATGGTTGATGACCTCTTCCGGAGGTACGGAGGCTGCCCACGCTGCTTTCTGCCGTCTCACAAGTCTTCCTTCATGTCGTTGTCCATATTGATGACATCCGACATAAACTTGAGACGAGGGTAAACCATCGATCTTAATTTGACTTCCGTCAGCCCATGCATTCTTCATGAACTGTGTCTTTGTTTAGTTGATCCGCAGCTTTACGTTCTTTCTTGCTTTATTGAGCTCAGCAAGAATAGTTTCAGCTTCTGCAACGCTGCTTGAAAGCGATGTCGTACCAGAGGAACCGTCCGTCCACACGAATGCCCTTTTCGCCTCAGTTTGGCGACTTCGTAATCCACTGCAGCGCGGCTGTAAACAGCTTAGGCAAAAAATGTCTTATCTCACACCCTTCTCCTTCACTATATGATTGGAGAGAGGTCATTGGAACACCATCACAGTCCCGCTGCGGCGACTACTGCAGTGAGCTAGTGTTATTATGCAGGGAGGGTCCACTCCTTGATCAACCTGTGCTGACAGACCCGCATTCATTTCGACGCTGCTAAAAGCTTTTTCATAGTCTACGAAGGTAAGGGTAAGAGGCATCCGGAATTCGCGGCACACTTCGATGACCATTGCGACCGCTTGGATGTGGTGTGAGCAGCTGATCCGTACCGGAATTTGGCCTGCTCTACAGGTTGAGCTTCATTCAACGTTCGCGATATGCTGGTTAGAATTATCTTCGTGAACAGCTTGTAAAGCACTTTTAATAAAGTTATTGGGTGGTTGTTGCGAAGATCATCCCGGTCTCCTTTCTAGTGAAGAATGACCATCGGCGGCTTCCTCCACTGCTTGCGGATTTTCTACTTCTGCAGTAAGATGTCATGTGTGTTGCGAGAAGCGCATAAGTTCGTAATCTCTGCACAGAGTAGTCGGCTGAGATGTTGTCGGGGCCTGGATTAGTGCCCCCTTTCACGCTCGCAATCACAACTCGCACCTCCGAATACAGGATCCGAGGTGCTGTTCCGCCAGTGAGGATTTTTAGTTTCCGCACTCATATCGTGGATGCCGGCACAGGTTGGTGTAAAACCTTCGTGTAAGTTCCTCCATTAGAAATCTCGATTTCGTGAGTGTTCCGTTCTCCTTCAAAGACGAAAGTGGATTATCGTGGTCCTGAAGATTTCATTTTTCAGACTGGTTCTGTTCAAGGCTGCCTCCAGTAGTCTCCTCTCCCTGTATAACTGAAGATCTCGCCGCACTGCTTGTCTGCAGCTGATATTTGCTTGCAGCCTTTCAAGATGTGTGGCGTTCTGATCAAGCCTCAAATTTCTCCTCGTCCTAAGAAGATTCTCCGTTACGTCTGGAATGCGAGCGGAGAAATTCACTCGAAGAAACTTGGCTTCTTCAGCACAAGTGAAGAGACCCCGAACCGCTGCATCGTAGTCTCGGTCGGATCATCCTAGACCTGCCGGTCATTTTGGGACAAAGCGTCATTCAAAGCATCTCCGTCGTACACAACATGCTTCGTACTCCTCGCGCGATGTTGAGGGATCTTTTCCAGCTTGTGACTGAATCTGATCTTAGTGCGAAAGAGTCAATGATGACAACCACTGCAGAAGGATGGTGCCCTCAGCGACATCTAGTAAGCACCACATTCTGTTTGTTAAGATGTGGCCTAGTTCAGCATGACTCGTACCGTTTGGAGACTCCCATGTCCAGCGGCGATGTCCCTTTTTCTGGAAGAAAGTTGCCATGGTAGAGTCGAGCCGCGCACGGAAGTCCAGTAAGAGGATTTCCGATCTCGTTCCTGTCCCCATTTTGAACTTCCAATCCTGAACTCCTCCTCTTGTGCTTCGCCAAGCGGAGCGTTAAAATCTCCAACAACAAGTTTGTAGAAGCTTTCGTTGTGGATGATCTCCCTAGTTAGTCGTAAAACGCATCCAGCTCAATTTCGTCAGCTGTAGAGGGTGGAGGTAGCAGTTGACGATAGGGATGGTTCGCACTTCCGTCGCGGAACAACGGCGCCGTTGGTTTCGTCACGCACCCACCTGTCGACCATGTTGTCGTTTCTCACGAGGTCCTGTCTCCTCTCCTCGCCATTCTACGCCTAAGGCATGCACACCATCTCTTGTCTCTTTGTTTTCCATTATGAAACCCCAATTATATCATGCAAAGGATTTATACTTCGACGAGATATCGATCAGCTGCCCGCGTCGGCGTCAAAAGCATCAATGCAGCGTTGGTGTAGGTGGGCATGATGACTCAGCGTTGCCACGGCATATTGGCTTACAATACAATCCGCAGGTATCGATTAGGGCACTAAGACATTCTGTTTTGCTCTGAGTGACTATAACCTCATATTAGTTGTATTAGCCGATGCGGTTGCGCGGCTTCAATGAGATTGGATCTGTTGACGGCTTAAACATTCGTTTTGCTGATTACTCTTTCCAGATGTATCAAATGATATCCACAGGTGACGAGTATAGCTCTGAACTTATTTGGTTTTTCTTTTGCCACCTTTGGGCCAGTGTGGGTTGCTCGTCGCTCCCCTTTATGCCTACTGCTTTGAGCTGTGGAAATGCATGCGTAACGTCACCTTATTGCTATTTCTTAGCCATAAATAGTTAGTATTAGGAATATCAGTCACGAATGAATTGGCAATACTTTGTTGTAGTTCGAGCGTAGATGTTCGATGATCATCATTGATTTTCTACCATGATTGTGAATGTGCTTCGGTTTTGTTTTACTGTTACGGTGATGATTGTTGTTGATTGAGATTTTTCTCGATAAAGTGTCTGTTTACATTCCTATGTACAATTTTTGAAACTGATAAACCCCCCAGTAAATAGATGCGCTTACTTTAAAGACGATATTTTTCATTGTCTTTGTTGGAAAGTTCTCATACTACAAGCTTGATCCCATTTCGGAACAGGGACTAGGGTGATGTTCAGGAGTCGGTCTGGAGAATATAGGATCATTCTGTTTAGAACTGACATTTATCGGGGTTCTGAATTTCAAAGTTCTAAGTATTTTTTCAGAAGATTTCCACCTAACAGCCTCGAGGCAGAGGCAAAACTAACATTTTCCAGAAGAGTTAATCTTTGTAACAGTTAGTTCAAGTAATCGCTATTTTTCTTTGTGTAAGTTCCTTTCACATGCTCAAGATTGCTGTAAACATGCGAAGCTCGGGAGATTTATGGAATATGTGCATAGACCTCTGAGCCTTGAGTTTATTGGATATAGTGAATTGGGGACGGACCAATCTAAAGTCATTTATCTGTTTTTTTTTTGCTGAAACAAATTAGGCATTTTAGGCTATGACTTACCATTGTAGTAGTCCTTCTCTTTCTGAGTTCCTACCTAAAAAGTTCATTGGAATGTGCAGTATTTATGCTAGTAATACCCTTTTTGGAAACTTACGGAAGGAGTGGCTGGTCCTTTAGAAATTTTCGGTCAAATAGGCAACTTCCTTGGCATGTCATTTGACGAACTTCACTCTCTACGACATTTTTTACCTATTATTATTTTTCCACGTTATTATTTTTTCTAGAATTTTCTCTTCTACTCGCAACCGTTTTTCGCACTAACTTTCATGGAGTGCTCCTGAAAGGTGCCCCAATGAAACTATTTTACTGCGCATGCCTAGGTTAGGCAGCACCCTCACACAGGGCACATTTTTTTTGGAGGAAATATGTCATCTCTAACAATAACTGGTAAACGACTACCTGTCTAGAACTTGGTTTGTTCCAGGGATTTCTTTCACTCTATTTAGCTTTATACGATTCCTTCTTTGTCTTTAGTGTTTTGATGTGATCTGGATATCTTCTTGACAGCATATGGATGATAGACTCTGATCTATATCTAGACGCACAACTTTTCTATCAAATGTACAGTCCAGCTAAGTCCTTCAGCTCAAACATATATTTTAATGAAGTATGTCCAGTAATCCATGAATTTAAGCGTTGAACTGTTTATATTCTATATTCTATATTTGTGTTTTGTGACATGAATGATATCGACTTGGTCTCTAAAGAACATTGGTATTATCGGCTATCGACGGAGATCAAGAAAAATCTTCCTGTATTTCTTCGAGTAATTTGTGAGTGTTTCGATGGAGTTTTTTGCTATGGTTTACTGTAATTAAACTAATTTTATGGCAATTTAGGGAAACTGTCGGAAATGTTGTTAAGGAAGGAATGAAAGGGCCTCCACAGATGGAGTGATTGGAATGTTTCCAGTCAGTGATCAGCTGAATGAGATCGCCTCCTATGGGGACGGGCGCTCCGGCTACCTTCGTTTCCGTTTTGTGGTGATTACTCTTATTACTTAACTCCTCAATACTTCATCGATTACTTCCCACTTGTATATTTCTTCCCTTCTTTCGTTTTATAATGTTCATAGGAGTCCTGAGTGTTTTTTTTTTCTTACTTCTTGTACCTCTTGCGCGTTCAATGCAAGAACAGTCCATAACAAATTTGTTTACAGTATTTTTTTAGTCGAATTTCTGTTGTATTTTTATTATTCGTTACTTTCATATGTTGTTTAGCCGTTGTGTGATTTTTGATGTTGTTGATGTTTATTCTGACGAAAAAACAGAATCAAACTGTTCCGCTAACTTTCCGTCAATGTTTGTTTGAACATTATGCTTTGGGGCTGTAACTTCTGGAAACAATTACGTTTTTCCAATGCCCCATTCAACCATTCGTCTAGCGTTTACTTTCCGATTTTCTGTTGTTCGAAGTGGTAGACCACGAGTTCCGCCTTGTTTGTGTTGTTCCCCACACTTTTTCGGAGACTTGTCCCATTTGGGAGAAGTTTTGATGGGTTCAATTGGTCTGGTTAAGGAGAGATGAGCTGGTTCCGTGGGCAATAGGGAGGTGAAGAACTGTCGTTATTTTCTTCTGATTCTTTTGTTCTGGGCGGCATCCACCGACCATCTGGGCTAGAGCCATTTAACGCATGACGTCGAACAATCCCATATCTCTCATTGCCAGATAAAGATCGAGAGGAGTTGCTCATAGGGTAGTTTTTCATTCCATAAACTGCTTAGGCTGCTTTGAATCGTTCTCTGAAAGCCATATGCCTTGTTGCTGGGGAAGTCCGCGGCTCAATTCCCAAGGACGTGGGATTTTTGTGGCTTGCATGAGTCTCTTGTTGCTATTTTCTTCAAGACTAGGTAGCTCTTGTAGTTCACGTAGTATATCTGAGAAATCTAGAACTAAAGCTAACCGATACCTCTTTCCATGCCAAAGAAATTTGCAAACTCCGTCCACCACAGATAGGAAGTGAGACGGAAAATTTCGCTTTGTCGCTTTTTAAGTCTGAAGTGGACGTTGAAGTATCGATTTGGTCATGTCATTTTACTGTTTTCTATACGTTCATCTACAGCTTCTTTCCTTCGTTGTTTCCTCACTAGTCAGGTGGGCTAGCAATTATTGAGCTAACAATTTGGTTTACTTGTTAGACGATGTTTTGAGCTGTTGGCAACAAATTCAGTTTTGAAGTCTCGGTTCTCAGCTTTCGTTCGTTTAAAGGCAGTATGGAGTTAAAGATAATCAGGGATCGTTTTAAGAAAACCTCCTTTGCCACCAAGTCGGCTATATCATTTGACCATTCGTTCGACGCTTATTTCCCGATTTTCTGTTGTTCGAAGTGGTCTAGGAGCTTAGAAGCTGGGGTCGGGATAATATGTATAATAGTATGGGTGGAGTGATCGATCACTAACTGCTAGATTCCCACCTTTGAGTCCGTAAACCCTGAATGATATGCCACAGAGAAGATCGCTCTGCATCCTCTCAGCAATCAAAGTCAATCACTAAAGTGTTTTACGCGGTTTCAGCGTGTGTGGATATCCTGGTCTTCCTCAGAATCCAGTCATTCATTCATCACCCTCCAGAACAGTCTGGTAACAATTAACCGACCCCGGAGGGACGGAGGCTTCATTGTATTGCGCAGAAATCAACCAGTTATCAAACTACGATATATCAACCGGATACCATCAAACTTTTTTCCAAAGCAAAGTCTTTCATCTTTCATCATGTCGCTATCATCTGGCTTAGCCCTTCAGATTCTAAAGGTTTCTATCTATTATACTAATAAAAGTTTCGCGAATGGGAAAAAACCGGTGTCTTNCTTGGAGAGTAGCCACGCCCAAATCAAATCTGTTCCTCCTAAGCCTAATCGGAAATGCTGTTTCCTGTTTATCCTCGCTCATCATTTGCCCGAAGTGGGCCGTATAATACTACTCTTATAACCAAATAGACTGTCCGTGGACTAAAAAATGTAGACAGTTCACTCAAATGTTCCAGCTGCTGGTAGAAGTCTTCAGTTTCAAATTCAACATCACTTCCATTTCTCGAGATTTTCTCTGAAAGTTCGTCGATATGCGTTTTCCCTTTTAGTATTGTTTCATGAAGGATATCTATATATGGAAGTGTGTACAGATTAAAAAAAGAACAAATATTTGTTCGGTTCGTTTTTATATGCTCTTTCTTCGCAAGTTTTCCTTCTTTTTGTTAGTTTACTCGTTTATTCTAAAAAAAAAGCCAGCCTCAATAGGAAAGCACAAACAAACAAGATGAACATATCGGTTCTTTAGAAAATCACTTTCCATATCTTCCTTCCTTTGACTTCCTTTTGGCATATCTTCCTTCCTTTGACTTCCTTCTGGAGGGAGTGAAGGTAGTGACGGGTTGGAAAGTTGAGTAGGATGCTCGTGTGGGGGGAAGGGGAGAGGGAGGCTGGATCGTACGATTTTTCGGAGTTCGGTGAAAAACTTCGGAGCTGCCTCTTTTTCTTAAAAGCTAGAGCATTACCGAAGGGGTGAGCAGATTGCGATCAAAGTGAAAAGCATGGCGACATTTCCTGAGGAAATTCTTCTTCCTATAAAAAAGAATAAATCTTCAAATCACAAAAGTTTCAATTTTTTTCCTTTCTGTTTTCCCCGAAACCATGACGTCATTGAACAAAAGAGATGGAGAAGCCCAGATCGTTGAGCAGAGGTCGAGCTGAAAAGTAATCCGATCTCGGACACGCAAGATGCTTTTTGAACTGAATTCCTATAGCATCGAAAAAAAACGTCATTCACTGCACTTCAGACTGGGTGGAGCAATGGGCTGCGAGTCGTTGTAAATACTGCACCCACTTTTTCCATCCCTCACCCTTGCCAGTTCGCCCGTTTGTGGAGGTGGTCACCTCCGTTACCTGTCTGTAAGCCCCTATTGCCCCTATCCAGTCCGGTTTTCATCCCGAAAACGCTCCATTCCAGAGAGCCACAGATTCATCACAACGGCAACCTTAATTTCCATCTCTTATCCGTACCTCCGTTCCAGTGCGTCCGTTTCTGGAAGTGGTATCCGGCGCTATCGGTCTTTGAACCCTAACTGCACCATCTTCTGGACGATTTCTATCCGAAAATGCTCCGAGTAACATCTCAGAAATTTCGATTACCATTATTTATCCCTTTTGGTATTGTAACCCATAATGCTTGTCGTTGGCAAGTAATACGTTCGATTGAGTGAGGGTTCAAATTACCTACTTCAATTCCGAGTATGAAAAGTTGCCGATCACCATCTGTTCCACGCCTTTCACCGGAAGACTGAGACTGAAAAAAACGTTCCTAATGGAACTATCCAGAACTGATTTCAAAAAAAGAATTCTCTTTCCTTTTTTTTCAACTTTTTTCAATATTTCAATTTTTCCAGCGCACTATTCGCGC
Organism: Haemonchus placei; assembly: GCA_900617895.1. Taxonomy (NCBI): domain Eukaryota; kingdom Metazoa; phylum Nematoda; class Chromadorea; order Rhabditida; family Trichostrongylidae; genus Haemonchus; species Haemonchus placei. The sequence goes on from UZAF01017648.1 coordinate 32,669, forward strand.
ATATTTTCCTCCTTCAATTCCTTCCTCCAGTATTGTACCCGGTTCTTTTCTTCCCTTTATCTTTGACTCCATCTATTATCATTCCCTCCACCTACTAAAACACCACCCACATGCTAAGTGCAGATGTTTATGCGCTTGAATAAACAGACCGCGTTGACTTTCCTAATCGCCAACAATGATTGAAGCGCTCCCACACCCTTTTCGTTTCACTACGATGATGTCAACCTTCAATTCCGTCTTTGTTTGGGATAACCAGTAGTATTTCGAATACACTTCAATCATTCATCTGATACAGAAAAAGTAAAGTCCAAAGTTGTTGGCATCGGCCAGTCCCGTTTTTGAGCTTTTGAGCGGCGCCTCGTATTCGACTTCGCTCAGAATCGTAGTGACGTTTCGAATGGGTGTGTGCCCTACACAATGACCTGCTGTGGCCATTGGGTGTACAATAAAGTGCTTTCATTCTCCAATACAAGCCTGGTACCAAAACCCGACACCGGGGGATGGGAAGCTTAATTGATCTGGGTTAGTATCCATCTTCCCTGGACCGGTTCAATCCCGTGACCGTGAATTTGCCGATTTCCACTTTTCCTCGCTACTTTTGCGCTATCTTGGACTCACGCTGCCATTATCTGTCCAAAACTTGATACCAAAAATCGACGTGAAATGTAATGCCTTTAATACTATGTAATGTGCAGAACTCAATATTCACCTCCTTGTGAGCATTTCTTCCGAAATTCAGGTAGTCATTACAAAGTTTCATCATGTCCTTGTAGTATAGCGTGACATCCCATAGCTTTTGACACTGGATGTGGTCTCAAGAGAATGAAAAAAGCCAGTCCAACGTTAGATGCTTCACAAGCAAATATTTTTTCTTCGAAAAAGTGATGGAAGATCGGAGCCAACATTTGCCTGAGATTAATGGGTGTTATTCCTCAGAAATAGGCCCTGTGCTCTTAGTGGGTTCAGCGAAGTTTCCTATACACGCAAATGCAGAAGGGAGTCCGGGATTCCAAGCTCTTCAACAAACGAGGATTAGGTCGGATACGTGATCCGATACCGCGATGACCATTAGACCGAGGCGGTTACCAGCTGGATCCCCTGAAAAGCCAAATGAACACCAGTAGCTCCGGTGCAATGGTCAGACTTCTTCACGAAAGCGATAGTTTGCCCGTGCCCTCGAGCGAAGACGATCCATTGGCCTACTCTGGCTCGTGCTGTGGCTCGCAACAGGGACGAATGGAAACGTTACTGGGACCCGCTCTACGAAACCGAAGATCAGCGGGACGACAGATGATACAATTTTTGAGGGGTTGAGGGCAATATCGAATGGAGAGGCATTTACTGGGGGCCTGTTGCAAAGTAGCCACGACATTGCAAGTGAATGCGCATGATTTTTCTAGGTCAGAAGTGCACGTTCAGTATATTCTTCAAATCATGAAAAATTGACTATCGGTAATGACCTCTCTCTTCGCCAGACGAATGTTGAGTGAAAACCTTGAACCGAACTCTGAACCTGATACTCCCAGGGCTAGCACTAGGACAAAACGGCTTCGATAAAACGTAACAAGGGTCACAAAACGGACTTAGCCGCCGTTAGCACCGAAGGCAAACGAGATTCATTGACTTTGTAGAGATTGTAGGACGAAGGTGCAGGTTGTACCATTCCCACCGGGTCGAAGGTGAAGCGTTGAAGAAGGTTCTAGCTTGCTGTGGCCATTTATACGCAATGGCACACAGGGCGACGGGCATTAGGATCGGTTTTGTGCAATCGATCCGCCGCACGCGGCTGTCGCGGACCATTTGCTTTGTTATTATAGTGCAAGCGTTCTTCATACAGCCAATCGCTATGGCTGCTTACATAGTCCGCCAGCACGCCGGCCGGCGGACTATGAAAGCTGCCTATGCTGTTATTACTTATGACATGATCCTACTGTTAGTTATTTTATTCCTGAATTTCTTACTTGCCTTTGCGTTATGCTACATTCCTNCGCGCGCGGCGTCTGTCTCGCCGCGACGCGACATTTTCGTTCCTACTGCACTACACCCTGACACACACACACATTTGCCACAGTGGTCAGCTCGTCCAAATACCCCTTCCACGCAGAATTGGCCGTCTCGTTCTTGTCCAAGCCCCAACTTTTCTAAAGCCTTATATTTTCCTGAACACGCCGATTTTCGCTGATTCTCCGCCACTTTTGCGTTATTCCGAGCAATCACTCCCATTATTCGTCTGAAACTAGATACCCCCAGAATTTTTGGGGACCGTGCCTTTATTAGAGCGATTAGGCCCGATATTCATCCGGTTGTGCGTCAGACCAGCGATTTTGCAAAATTCTCACCGGCTGGTTCATTATAAGGCATATGCAGTGTCAGGATTCGTTTGTTTATTCGAAGCTGAAAGCTCGGAACCTGTTCAATCGTTGACGTGCGGCGACGCTTCACGTGGATTACGTTTGGTGAAATCGTCAATCTCGGAATTTTTCCATTTTCAATTTAATCCCCGGATTGTTATTATTATTTGTTCGCCGTTGAACATTCATTTCGACTGCTCGCGTTCTCAAATCCATTATGCACGATTATTCGCTTGAATGGCTTTCGCTCCAACTAGCTGTCACTGATATCCAACAAGTTTTTCGTAGAGCGCGGAGGTCCAGAGGGGATTGCTTTGTGGGACTCCTACTATCCTCTCATCTCATTCTGTTTTATTTGAATTGTCCCCTATAGCCACGACTGTTGCGGAGATTACTACTGGTGATGGGGGGAATGGGTTTTGCTCGAACTCGATCATCTTCTTTGGAGTGCGCCATGCACCCGGTTTTCACTTACAGTCGCGTGACAGTAATTGTAAAGAGTGACAACGACGTGGAGCGAGCAAGTTTGGTGTCAGTTGAATCTCCATGTTAGAAAGGAATTTGTCTAGTTTGCTAGAGTGTAATTCCCATTTCGATTAGTGCCGACCTCATTCTCTTCTCGAATGCTAACCAAAGAAAGGTTCGATTCCGATTGTATAAGACCTGTCCCGATCACTTTTGCAATACGCCCGGTTGAAAACAGCCCCGTCCTCTTTCTTCCATACAAGCTATCGTAAAGCCATGTACTTATTCGGGACACGAGAAATTGCGATTACTACCATTAGGCCGATATAGGGCTTCGAAATGTGAAGCAATTAGACCGGTGGCTTCCATTTATTACGGAACCAGTTCACAGTAGTGGTCTAATGGTTCGACAAATCATCAATGCTGCCTCCTTTGAATCGCTGCAACCCTCTTTCTCTGTCGAATTTTGTGAAACTTTGCTTCTGTAGTTTGCTTACAGAATATCTCCTGTTTTATCTTTTTGTTCATTTGTTTACTTAATCATTTCATTTCGCTAAGCAGAGAGAACTACTATTTATATCCATTTGTCCTTGCCATACCAACTAACGATTCCTTCGCTGATTTGGGTCCTCTTCTCTCGGCATAGCCTAACTGCTGGAACACTTACATAAGCACATAGAATTCTTGAGAGAAATAGTTAATAGTAGATAATATATGATAATA
>UZAF01017649.1:0-25410 GCA_900617895.1 Haemonchus placei
AAACAAGGAAATGAACATAGTCATCATACAAAAACGGAGTGAAAGAAACTTGGGAACGACTTCTCATGCGTGGATTTAAAGTATTTCAAAGAAGGCAACGGAATACCAGAGCATATGAGCTTCCCAGATGTGCCTCTGTCCCAAATATTTCCTTCAAGTACCCAATCCGTTGCTGTTGTACGTGCTCCTTAAGGAACGGGTTTTGGATAGATACCCGCCCTTGAGTTATCAAACCTAACTCACTGAGTTTGTTCAGTGGTTTCGGACGTCTCTGAAAGGGTAAAAGCGCTGTGTTTTCGTTGGTACGTTTCCAATTGGAAAAACACATGAAACGCATCTTCCGAGTTCTTTGGCAGCCGAATGCTCCTATTAGGGCATCCCGAGACGGTAATAATTGAGTGACTTCGGATTGATTCACTACTGTTGATTCTGGTGTTGGAAACAGTATTTCGGATTAGGAGTTGTAAGGAAATGAAAATGTACATTTAGGGCTGAACCCAGATAGGAGTAAATAGGCAAGAACTTTCCATTTGGTACCGCAGGTTCCCTTGATTTCTCATTGGAATTTACCCAAACCCACCCTGGAACGAGAAATGAGAATGTAGGGCAAAGACGGGAGTAATGGGAAGTTATTCTGCGCTGCACTCGTTCATCATCATCGATAATCCGAGCAACGCCGAATAAAATCTCTCGCCGCCTCATCGGTAAAAGGTTAAATATGTTCCTATTAGAGCTGAAGGATTTTTTTCTTCAAACTAAAAATCTAGTACCGACCTAATTCTTCGAAGGTACAGATTCGACTTATTTGGCCAAAATAAGGCCTGTTCCTGCGGGAGACTGCAGATGCTGCTGCATTCTACTCCCCATTCCATGTTTACGTGGCTTCCACAGATATTGCTTTTTTTTATATCAGCTACCTCTGGGAGCTTATATGGCTCTGGCTTGGCGCTGAATGTGCTGTTTGGCATGCCCGTAATATGTTCATTCTTTTCTGGTGGGTATGAGTCTGTTTCATTGTGGCACATGAGTAATTCACCCATACAAGACCATGCATATCTGGGAGTAAACACCGCACTTTTATTCTCCATCTAACTACCGAGCAACTGCCTTCGCATGACGCTCGCCCTTTTTTAATTCTGCCAAGTATTTGGATCATACCCGGACAGCTTATACCCGCCATATTTCTGCAAGTTTATCAGAGGAATAATGAATGAGTGGCGTTCTTTGTGTTTCCATATTATTTTGCTGTAATTATTGTTCACTTTTGAAAATTGCAGTCCGGCATTCATAAGCGGGCCCTGACGATCGATTCTCCAGAAATTTCATTACGCGATTTACGGGCAGAAGCATACAAATTTATTCAAGAAACGGTGAGTTGAAGTTTGGCTTTTTCCTCATGAATTTCTTCGAATTTCGGTTACGAATTAGTGATGACATTTCGTTCTCTTCATACTTTATTTCGTGCCTATTTCTTCCTGGAAATTAGAACAATCTCGAAAGCCACCTTGTTATCTTTGAAGGGCTGGTAGCCTTACTTTTATTCTTCAATAATTACTTGGTGGTTGAATTGGAGACGAAGACTCATCGGCATTTTTTTGTAAAAGCCGAGTAACGAGCGTCTTTGAAGTACACCCTGCCCACTCTTCGCCATTCAATTGGGCGTTCTGCCTAATAGCGGTGTTTCGTGCATCGCTCCGAGAGTACCCTACCCATCTCAGAGTATTCCCTTCCTTCTTCATTCTCCAACTTTCTTGCACTCATGTCTTCCCTTTCAATTTCCGGTAGTCTCGAAGCCTTACGATTCTCATTTGGGAACTGATTGGCTCAGAAAGATGCTTCTGAAAGATTTTACAAGTTCTATTCTATTCTTCGTTTTCTGTGAAGATGTATTTATGACTCTCTCATTCAAGGAAAGTGTTTCCTATTTGTTCGCTAATAACTTTATTCTGAGAGCGACCCTTTTATGCTCGTCTCTACCCACCCTGAGAACATCAGCTATGGTTTCCCACTGAGTTCTTTCTCTTGAGCTTCCCTTACTTCAGGAAAGCTACGAGATCTACCTTTTCTAGCAACCTGGATGGGAGTGGGTACCTTCTCAATGTTTGAATAACTTCCTTCTTCATTTCATAGCACACGTTAAAGTGTATATTGGTGTCCGGTGTCATCATTCTTTTGCAATGAAAACTAGGAAAACTCTGGTCTATCCTCAGATGCAGCTAGTTTCACAGTGAGAAAAGTATGAGCGCTGAATGCGGTACTGATTTGATTTTTGAATGTAAGGAATTTCTTCCCTGAAGTACCAACTGTACTTCATGTCATCATTTCTGGTTCGATTGTAACTTATATGGGTGATTTGGGAAACGTATTTCCCATTACTAGCGTAGGTGATTAAGATAAAGGCCAGGAACTGTAAATTATTCGAATACGACTTGGAAACCTTCCAGAGGGCAGCATCTTCGGTGCATTTCTCTCTGCCAGTCATCAGCTTTGGCGGGTAATTCACTGCCATGAATATTTTCATGCGCTTCCAATCAGATTATCAAGTGGGTTCCTTGTAGTCTCAAAGAAAGAGCTTGCATCCATAAATAATGTGGGCGACCCGATCCCAAGAAAAAGTGTCCTAATCCTTAGGCTTTTTGATGTGACGTTCTGCCTCTGAATAGATCCCAAGAAGTCTGCTTAACTGGTCCTACTCACTGTTCCAGATGACAGGAGATAATGAAGTAGACGGGCCTAATCGCCTACGATGTCTATCGAAAACATGTCCCCACTTACGCTGCTTCTTTACTCCCCCGCTTAATCCACGTCTTCTCGCCTGTGGGTAATCTCCAACTGTTTCTCTTCAATCAGAGTAATCGCCCAAGGTATCCACTGCAGGTAAAATTGCTGAATGAATACATCTTTTCCCGAAGCTCCTACTTGACTGTGTTTATCCCTCCTAGAAGCCCCTCCTAAGCGATTCAATCGCGGTCGTCATGACTTATACATCTTCCCATCACGATTCGATATGAGTATCTCGCTTTCAAGGCTCTTTTCTCTTAACGAAAGGAGTTTTTGCATCGAGCCTCTCTCTATGAATACATGCATGAGAAGTCGGCTGTGCTATGTGAAAGGGAGAGCAGATGGGGAGATGTGGGTGTGCGTGGTTGGGTGTATGCTACTGCAAACGAGCAGAAATGATGCTTGTACTTTTGCTTCTCATGCAACGTTTGAGGACGGATACTTTCGCTGCAGGCTGGATTCCCAATGAGCTCCTTTTCTACTTATTTGGCTAGCTGTATGTTCGTTTTGTGTGATCGCTCATTTAGTTGAATGTTCTCGCGCAAATTGAGTAGGGTGTAGAAAATTTGTTAGTGGACTCCCTTTTTCATTCTTTTTTTTTAAGTACTGTTCGTTTTCTTCTCGTTTCTTTACTCTTCTTTTCTTTGAAAGAATGATATAAGCTCTGAAATGGCGGAAGCTCAGTTGTTGACCACGTATAGGAAGCCTGAATTTTGGTTCATAATTACAAACTGAGGGAGGTTGCTTGCTAGCACATGGCAATAACTAGCTCAATAAGCAGAGGAAAAGCTGCGCTATCACCCTTTGGAATTCGATACGAGGCTTGACTGAAATATTGTCGGAGAAGAAAGTTTGCTTTTCTCTTGAAGGCACAGTTCACGAAAACCTTGAGGTACATTTTTTAAGTAGTAAAGCGGAAGTGGTGGCTGAGAATAGTGATGAAAAAGCTATAAAATCCGTCGACTTCATAGGGAAGGAAAGCCTTTGAAAAGTAATGAAAATAGAGGTTGTACGAGATCATCATGACGGGAATGACGTTTAAGGGGTATTCGGACGAGATTTCAGTTGTTGAAATTGTACAAAGAAATGACTACTTCGAGCCAAAAATGCACTCCGCTGTCACCATGTGTCATAGCAACTTGTTTAAACTTCTTACATGGGTATTCCCTGTGAATGGTGTAGAATCTACAATACCGTTGAAACTCGTCCACCTTTGGTATTACAACTGATACTATCTTTGAGCCCTTATAACGCCCTATTTAGGCCGTTTTTTGATCTGATAGCGGCACATATGCTACACATGGACCACAGATTCATCGTAGGGAGGTCTTAGGGACCATTTGTGTCGTGAACGGTGCTTTTAATCGTCAAGACCACGCATGCGTTTTGATACGTCAGCAATTCTGAATGGGTTCTTTTTAAAGTGCATCGCAAAAGGATTCATTTGGTCTAGAACGTACTTGTATTCGTTTCGAAGTGACTCATAGGAAAGGGCGTTTGCTGGCTGGGGATCGTCCCACGTTTAGATTAGTTAAAGCTTCATGTAAGCTGAACNAGCCAGCAAAAATCTGTTGTAAGTCAGAGATCGACGAGAATTGCGATGAGTTTTGAGATGCGAGGATAACACCAGGTGAAAGTACAAAGCGCAAACGATTATACCATCCGGCCGATCTTATTTGATGTGATAATTCAAATGTGCCATCGAACTGAGAGTGTACGTTGGTTCCTTCGAAGCGGTGTTGCTCTGGTTTATTCGGAGGTGGCCGAATCAGATCTGATTGTGAGTAGAAGAAGGCATTGGCTCTACATATGGTGGAACTCGTAGTCATGCGTTTGCGCAGCCCAGTAACGGATTCGTCAATATTCAGCACTCTGTTCCCTCTATCTTTCGGTGTTTGTGACCTTAATCCACCTTCGACTTTAATAACTGGTATAAGAGACTACATTAATCTACGTGGACCTTCTCGGATAGGATCGGATCTGCTGAAAAAAGGAAAAGCTTTAAATGTGATGGTTAATGGATCCGTTTTTAAAGAGGGAGTAGGAACAAGCGAGAGGTAGTTTAGGGTGCCCACACGTGTAATAAAGTGGCATTATGTCCTGGATCAATCCTCACTAAGGCCGAAAGCCTGCCATTCAGTCGGAGTCGATTAATTAGTACCATACTCCCTTGAAAGGATAAAAGCTCTGCTGTGTATTTCCTATCGTCATCTCCCTAAAAGGATAAGAGATAAAGTCTTCTGGCGTTAATCAATCCCGTCTGAGAGATGCGCCCCGCATTCGACTTCAATTCAGAGTCGTAGCAGCTTAATGAATGTGTATGTGGCTATACAATGATTTGCGGTGGCCAGCCGATGTACAAGTCAGCGCTTTCGTCCTCCCACACGAGTCTGGTATCAATTAGCTGACCCTGGAGAGATGGAGGGCTTGGTTGGCCTGGGCGGATATAGATTGGGAATTCGAACCCTCGACCGTGCGTGTGATATAATGCGCAACTTGCCACTACACCACCTCCGCTCATAAATGGCATTGAGGCGCATCATACAACCTGATTTTGTTCCAGGTTGTATGATCGGTCAGTACAGAGCTGCTGCAATTGGAGGTTAAAGACACAGATCGCGATAACTTCGGGTTATCCATATTATGGAGATGGAGAATGGTGCGACGAAGGCGAAGGAGCCACGCAAATAGTAGTTTCCAAATAGATAAAAGGCTTTTAGAAAGTCGTTAAAAAAGGTGCTGGATGAGACAAGTCAACAAGACCAGAAAATGGAGCAGAAGGGATGTTGAAGTCAAAAGCATTCATCCTTCATCAGTCTTTCACCCCCAGTTTGTGCAAACGATGAGTGAACTCAAAACTGTAAATATGAAGTTAGCAAAGGGGTGTATGCTGAGATTTGCTTCCAGAAAATTCAAGAATCATGAGTTAAGCGGCTAATGGCTCCATTTCGTTCATCGAATGATAAGATGTCAGTCACCAGAGGATATACAAAAGTAAAAGCTCCCAATGAAGAATAAAGGTTTTTGAAGCGACCTCACCGTTTGGAAGTGGTTCCTCCATGGATACGATGATGATGATGCCTCAGAGTGATCCGTGTAGCTAGTTGGATTCCACAGCACTCACAACAACACCCGGAAATCGGATGCGTGGGCTATCTGGAAAAGTTCATCATCATGAAGAACTAGGCTCGCAAATGTGAAAAAGTTTTAGGAGATCTGTTACATTTGTAAAAATGAATCTCAGGAGAAGACCTCCCTGTTGTTTTTCCCGCACCATCTCGCTCATCAATCGCCGTATCCCATTACATGATGCAATCCTATTAGGTATTTTTCTTTCGAATGTTGGCTCTTAAGCTGCGTCATGTCTTGTGCCGTCCAGTTACCGTCCCAATATTGGCATGAGAAATCGCAATGAAAATGAAAACTTCTTTAGATTTCTCAACTTAGGAAATGTCCTTGCGACTGTGAAACACTCTGAAATATGGCTCTAATATTTCATAGAAAACGCGTACAACTGAAAAAAACTAGATGCCAGGAAGTTCAAGGAACTGAAACGAGCGACCTTAATTAGATGACGTCTATAAATCGTGAAAATGGCTTGTAGGCAGGATAGGAGTAGAGAGCCGCCTTCTACAGTAGACGAAGCAGTAAGGTGGATAATCCATACATCTTTCAAAGGCATAGTTCGAGGATTCTAATTGTTGATTGAAACGGAGTCGTCTTCAGTGGAAGTAGTCGGGTAAGATGAGCAAGAGCAGCAGTGTCTCGTCGATGTTAGTTCTCATTTAGGATCGACGTTGTGTAATGAGAGCTAGAAAGACTTCGGTGCAATTATGCGTGTAGGTCGCAAAACACAGCGGAAGCAGCAAACTGCTCGCGTCGCTATGCCTTACTCATTTTACTTGCAGAACACAACTTCTGCTCCATCAGCTATGTAGCGGTAACTGTGAAGTAAGCGCGGCTCTATTCGGGGCGATCCCAAACCTAGTCTATGAAACGCATCCGTCCACCTGGCAGATCTTCCTCTCGTGATTTGCATCAAATTATACCGCTCTCAGTTTTTGTCGAGGCTGAATAGTCCATTGGGGGTAGTCAATCCGTTCCCAAACTACCCCCTCATTGTGACGTAAAGCTTGTTCGCCGATTGTTTACGTACGGCGCATGCAGGTAGGCAAGTGACTTGCCAACATTCTCCTCTTTCTGGAACCACGATCAATTTGTTTTTCTGACTAATCGTTTTGGCAAGAATGTGCCCCCCCCCCCCTCCCCTCCCCTCCCACACTCCAAAAGCTTGTGTTGTACTTTTTATTTGTTGGTGTTTTTCTTTAGATCTAAACAATTTTGTAAACATCGTAGGTACCCCAAGATGTTTTTTGTTTTGAAAAATGCTATGCGTTGGGCATGGTGTAGCCGAGGCACGTGGTGCTCGGCTGTTCAAAGAAACCACGAGAGAGTTTTCATAGCTGTTCAGTGTAGTAACGAGCCCAGTCATCCATTCGAATCTGATCGAATATCGCTCTTTTTTGCATTTTCTGCTTGAACTGAGCTTCTTTTTGACTATCGGTGGTCACACTGAACTCTTCTACTGATTCTTCCTCACACATATTCAATTCACACTTTTGCAACCTGGAACAGTAGCTTGTGTCCCTTCGTCAAGGCCCTCTTCCTGGGTGCTCTTTGTAGATTGCATCGCAGGAACTTGGAATTCTGTCTGCGCCTTATCATTCTAAACTCTCTCCAGCCTTTTCTAAATACTTTGCCCAGCAAGAGCCCTCCCTTTCCGTCATGGCGCTCAAGCGCGCTCTTTCTCGGCGTTGAGCGAAGTTCTGCACGTACCTCACTTGTGGTGCTTTACTCTATTAATTGCAGTACAAGGACGACGTTCGAGATTCACTACAGGATCATATCCTGCTTTATAAACATGATTTGCGGTCGATAAATATTCTACAGTTGATCACAACGAGTTCGGAAATCACAGAGGGCACGCTGGTTGAGATAGTCATCAGCTGTGAGTTTTCTACCATTGTTACATGAATAAGTCGAATTTTTTCTACCTTATAGCTTATTGTAACCCTACTATAAATATTATATATAAATATTACTTTTAGTTACATTTACATAGCAGTTTGTACAGTATCTGTTCTCACGTCATTGAATCAGCCGATTTCATGGTCAAGCGAATTCTTGGGAATAATCGTCCAAGAAAGGCTGCACTCATTTAAATTCAACAAAATTATGCTCGTGTTTGAAAAAAATTTGATTTATTCGCAGTTTCTGCTTTTTCTTCAGAATTTGCATCTAAATAAGCAAATCAGTGACGTTGATTGTATTGAACGAGTTGGCATCAAACCGGTAAATTCCCAATTAGTTTCAGAGCAGCCGCTATTATTTAGGTTTTTCAATAAGCAATCCTTACCTACTCATTTCCCCTCCGATTGTGGTGCCAGTGATCCGGCAAAATCTGAAGGTTCCTTTGTTTCCGTTGCGGCCAATACATCAGCATGGTCGCTGCTAGCAAAGCTGTGCTGCTCTCGCAATCAATTCTTCTTTTCCTAGTAATAGCCTTCGTCTACCCGAGTTCACTTCGTATTTCATCTATGCACTATTGAGCAATGAGCCTATCATTGACGAACTCTCTTTTCCGCGACGTCCTCTGAAGCTAATTCCCTCACTGTTGAAGTAGGCCGAGGACCCTGTGCGGCGCGTCAATTCGCGCGGCGCATCGATGCCTTTCGTCGCTTCGAGTCTTCTCAGCAGACTGTTGAAGGCATTAGGGGGACCTATCATTCACAAGGATACGTTACTGTGCATGGAGGAAAATTGTACCGCAACTCACTGAAAAATTGGAAAAACTGTCACAGGGAGGTGTTCGTTGAGGAGTGACTGGCTTGGTTGGCCATTAGTAATTCTTCGTTAACTTAACGATATCTCGTTGAGACAGTATTACAAATTAGCACTGCCGATAAGTCAGGCAAATTCGAGTGAGTATTTGTTGAAATAAAGCAATGAAAATCGTTCATGTCAGATTTTTCCTTCAGGGAGCATTTGTACTCGACTGGTTTAATTATTTATTTATTTGTAATTAGTATTGGAGAAATATCGCAGCGGAAAAAGAATAAAAAGGACATAGGTGCCATAACTGTATGAGCTGCAAGCAGAGCCGCACGTGAAAGATGAGCACTATCCATGCGTTATAATGTCCTTTCTTCACTGGAAGGTCTGGACCATATAGACTATGGCACATAACGAACTAATGCTTATTTTCGCTCAATTTTGCGATGAATTTTTGAAATCTAGTTGCTTCTGCCATAGCTGAACCTTGAGTCTTCAGTTCATACAAAAAGGCCCGTATGGATTTTCCTAATACCCTCCAGAAGCCGATTGTCGCTCTTTTTAGTTGGGAGGGACGCGGCAGATGTTGGCCGCATCCTTGCCATTTTCTCAGAGAAAGCAATGCTCTGGTCGTCCCACTCACTAGAGTGGATTGCTCCCACACAGTCTGCCGGTACATGGGAGTGAGGCATTAAGTGCCTGGGTTGTTCACAAGGACCTAAGGCCTGTGGGTTCCAACCAAACCAATTTTCTTAACAGTTGAATTTTTGCGTATTTTTCGAGTTACTTTTTTCGTGCTTATGATTTTGTAAATGCCTATTATATTCGAAGTTGGAATCTGCTTTGCGATTCGTTTTTCATGATTATCCTGTAAATCTCTTTTTAAGTATTAAATTACTCAACTCCGATAGATAACTAACTTGTTCAGCCTGTCCGCATCATGAGCGGCTGGTGGTGCATCCGCACACCTTGTACGTGCATTCCTACAAGGCGCCAACGTTCTGCGATTTCTGCGGCGAGCTGCTGTTTGGTCTCGTCAAGCAGGGGCTGAAATGTCAAGGTGAGCTAGTATCTTTATTTGTTACTACTGGATCAACCAGGATTAGTCAAGGATTTGAAAAGAAGCTAGCGCCTTAGGCGAGTATTGTGGTCAACGGATTCTTCAAACTTTTTTGTTTACAACATCTCGACTTGCATGCCGAATTTTGTTAGTCAAATAAGTTCTTCCTTATATCGTGTACATCCTTGAGACAAACATAATGCACAAATACGGAAGTGAAGGGAATGGAAGAGTATGAAGAAAGCGCTTTTTGAGATCTCAATACTATAGACGTTGTTATGGAAGAGCAAGCATAAATCAGTGTTGCTTTACCCACGTAAGGACTACATATTTTAGCCGTTTATTGCAGTGGAGATTTTCTTTTCTCAGCGATTCTCCCGTAGGAGGTGAACATTGAAGAGGTGTCCATAAAAGCATTCATGCGGTCTGCGAACGAAAGGAGTTTATGCCAGTCTTCGGAACTTACCTTCTTTATGTTTGTTAGGAAGGGCAGATGTGATGTAGTGGTAAATGGCGCCCAATCTCGCATGCATGATGCGAGGATCGATTTTCGGATCGGTATACGCATAAGCCTACTAAGCCTACTATGCATTTCTTCCTTCCAAGGTTCGTTTATTGGTTCCAGACCGTTCGGGAGGATAAAAAGCACTGAAATGTACATCGGATGATCACCGCGAGTCATTTTGCGAGCCAAACACGCATTCACGACTGCGGGGCGTATCCCAAAAAAGGGGCTGATGCAAAAGGCTTTTTCCTTCCATTTATACAGACTCTGATGCTGTGGCTTCCAGTTACTTCTGAAGACCACGTACTTACATATCTGTCATTATTACAATATGAAGGCATTGTTTATGACTGTTTTATAGTAATAATGCAAATTACTAGATGTATAAAATGCCAATGCTCTCTTCGACTTGTTCTCATAATACCACCTTTATCTGATCGAAGCCGTAGTTTCTAACCGTACATTCATACTTTTTAAAATTTATCCTAACATTTGATAATATCCCTCAGCGTTTTTTCCTTTTTCCTTTTGGTGGGGTCGATGAGAGCACGATATTTATTCGAATGATAGATGGGGCAAGGATCTAAGCACACCTGTGTCATGCCAATAAAAACAGCCTCTCAGGCAGTCCCCATCAAAATTCTCATTGAAGCGGCCAATGGTTGACAACGAATACATGCTGCTCAGTTCGTAAAGGGAATGGTATCGTGTTGGTGACGTACTATCTGATGTTGTATAGAACAAGGATTTATCGGAGGATTAGCGTCAAGCGTAAATATTGTCCAACCCGATTACTGGGAATTAACCTTTTGCTCCAGAGTCCGCTGTGCTGCTAAACTTTGATCAGTCAATAAAGTTGCTTGCAAAAAAACCAGCTCTTCAGTAATGTCAGTCCTTGAGGTTTCAATCCTTATAGTTCAGAATTGAACCTCATGGGATTTCTACCCATGATTTGTTATTACTGACAATGAGATTGCTCGAGAAATTGCCGCCTTTCAATTGGCAGTGTTGGGCAGGATCGCATGGTGTGCCATGGCGTCGAGGAAGTTGGCTTCATTAGAAAAACCCTCCCCTTTTGCTGATTCAAGTCTTTCTACGAACCCCCTCCTCCTTTTTAATGAGGTGGCGTTCAAAATATTAAGGGGGATCCTAATCACGATGGCTTTGTATGTTGGCGCTGAAAGGCACATTACTCAAAAGTGGGTAAAATTACAAAATCTTCCTTCGAGTGGCCACTGCTTCCTCCTTTAGTAGTTTTTCGCAGAACTCATAGAATTTGCAAAGAAAAAAGGAGTTCTGTTGTTTCGTTGTCGAGGCATCCATTTGTTTTGAGTTTGTTTTGTTTTAAGGCAAAATGTGGAATTCTGTTGTCTCAGGAAAGTGGAATGCAGTTTATACTGTAAGATAAAAGGATAAAGGATAAAGTTTTTGGCGTTAATCAATCCCGTCTGAGGGATGTGCCCCCGCACTCGAGTTCCATTCAGAATCGTAGTGGCGTAATGAGTGCGTATGTGGCCTATACAATGACTTGCGGTGACCAGCCGATGTACAAGTCAGTGCTTTTATCCTCCCAGACGAGTCTGGTACCAATTCACCGACCCGTTTGGTACCAATTCACCGACCCCGGAGGGATGGAAGGCTTGGTTGGCCTAGGCGGGCATCGAACCGGGATTCGAACCCCCCGACCGTGCGTGTGATATAGTGCGCCACTTGCCACTACACCACCTCCGCCCATACTGTAAGATATCAAGAGCAAAAGATTCAGCGTGTCGATTTTCACTTCTTGAACGATTGCAATAAACGTCCAGAAATTGTTCTAACAAATTGGTTATCGAGTTCGAAAAACGCGAGTTTCTTCTTTCTGATGGGGGCTGAACGATTTTCTTTGGAGTGTACATAGGGTCCCATGCCTAGACACAATCAAAGCATGAAGGGCACCTTTTGATACACTTGAGGTCACATCGGGCACAGCTTAGTTGCCAGCCTTCGAAAAATGCTACCTTGACTCTTTGCTTTGAATTGAGCTTGGTACAATCTACGTCTTAGATTTTCCGATTGGTATGCCACTCAGGCACGGTCATTCCAAAATCAGTGGGTGGGCGTTGGAGCTATTTCTTGAGAACAGCAATTCCCTTTTCTTCAACAACCAATAGTTTTCTTCCAGGAAATTGCGTGCGCTCTTGCTGGAACATACGTATGGCAGAAAAACGGACCTAATGACGCATGTTCAAAAAAGCGATAGCATGGAGTAGCTCGAGAAAACTTTCCACAATAAAAGAGAAAGAACTTGTCCTGGAAATGAGGACACCTGTAGGGGTTCTCTTGAGTTGTCACGGAAAGCCAATTTGGCCAATTCATCCTCGAAGGTTCTTTTTTGCCCTCAGCCGAGAATCGGTGGCATGTAACGATTAACCTTTTAACCTGTGCCCTCATCCTTTGAGTGAGGTCTAGTGTAAGAAAACTTCACTGAGATATAAAGGATAGGATGCCTCGGAGTAGGATTTTTCTTCCGAGTTGCGCGTGCGACAGTTGCGGGGTGCTGTAGAGTCTTTCGCCTGTGAAGCGCTCGTAAAGCACCAAAGATGACAAATAAGCAGTAAATATCATACTGCATCAAGCACGAGTGTGTGCTCATTATCATAGGACAAGTTTCCGTACTGTAGTTCGAATACTCAGAGTAAGCTCTCCCTAGCAGCTTTGTAGTAAGGATAAAATTAAGCTCTGTGGTGTGAATCATCTCCGTTTTTGCGTTTCGCCTCTTACTTGACTTCTATTCAGATTCGTAGTAACGGTTTAAATGCGTAAAAGTCGTATACAATGACTTGCGTTGGCCAGCCGATGTACAAATCTGAGTTTTTCTCCTCCCACACCGGTCTGATTCTAACTATATGGGGGTCTTGTTGATGTGGTCGATTATCGATCTGCTCTATTCGAGCATGAATTGAACGCTAACACAAGAAAACTGTGTAAGCCTAACCGCGTAGTACGGACGCCGTAAGGTCCGGATGGAGTTCAATGCGATTAGATCTATCCAAAAGCTTTTCTTGTTGGCCGGAGCAAGATAAGCCACTCAGTTTTTTTCGCCATCGAAAGCTGTGAACCCATCCAAAGGAATATGGAAATCATGATTTCGTAGAAGTACACCTAGGGAGATCTGTTGAGATCTGACTTACCTTTTACATAAGCACTGTTTTACCTTCACGTAGTTGATTCAAAATCTATGACGCAGATCGAGAAGGCTACGAAATGGACTGCAAAACGTTTACGAGTTGAGGTGGAAAACTCTGTGAGAGTAATAGAGCAACGTGTTATCAATAACAAAGGAAGTCCGTTTGACGTCGATGTTATTTCCCGGGGAATTTTGCATGCCGCGTATTGAGCATGGCTTTCTTATGTCTGGCTCTTATGACGTCGCATTAATCATTCCAATTTGAATCAATGAATCAGATATATTAGTCTACGACCTATTTCACGAATTGATAACCAACTGGGTAATATGAACATGGAGTAAGGTCCATCTAGACTGACGACGAAAGACTGACGTTTCCCGTCTCTCTATGCAAGCTTAGACATACATACCCAAGAGAGGTCTCATTGAAAGCATTTAAATGAGAAATACTCTCTAGAATCCTCTCAGTAATTGCCCTTTTCCCTCTATACACATAGGGGCAATCTATGGAAATTTGTGCCGAACACTAGATCGCCTCATTTTTTCGCTTAGCAGAACTGCAATTCAGGGCTAAAATCGACTGTGACCCTTCCGAAAAAAAAGCCTCGGAATAATATGGAAAGTACCTCTGCATGTATCTAATGAGCGCCGGCTGAAGCGTAAAGCGACTGCAATTCGAGACTTGATAGTTCCCAAAAAAGTTTTTCTTTATTTCATGACAAGGATATATCATTAGGGCACTTACTTTTCTTCAAGTTATCACCACACTAACGGCTTTTCCATTTACGGGTGGTCACCAGTCAGAGCTAGTAATGTCTCTCTTCCCCCCATTTAGTTTTGACTTCGTAATTTTCCCCTTATATTGCATGCATATATCTTTTACTCTGACAATTATCATGATACACTTTATCTTCTCATTAGACGAATAGTTGCAAGGTAAATAATGTGTTCATATAGTTCACAAGTAATAGAGTTCGATTAACACACCCTATTAAGATACACAAATAATGACATGCTGAAATAATATCTATCCAGATAGAGTAGAAGCAACTAAATGGAAAAAGACAAGGTAGCGTGCTTACTTCAAGCCTCCTTCGATGGGAGTAACCATGACCATGGAACTGGAGAACTCGTAAATACAGTATAAAATCAAATATATATGAGTGAATTGGAACTAGAGTAGTTACAAATAAGTAGGCGAGTAAGTAGACGGATGATGATAATGGAGCACGTAAATATGTACAACCAGTCCGCCCGCACCCGCCACCAGACGTAGAGGATGCTACATTGAATTCTATTGTGGTAGAACTCTGAGGCCCGAGACGAATGGCATCCTTTCAGTTCTCGGCTTGGAAGTATGACAAAGTCGTCACAGTAAAAAACAAAGTGGATTGATTGAAGAATTGAATTTTTCATACAAATGTATAAGTGGGGACACTGTTGAAATACATAGATTCAGACAAATGTGCCAACCTCTCTAGAAAACGTAGTTTTGAGTAGTGAATTAAAAAGTGGCCCCTTTCCTGTCTAACCTATCATACGGTTATGGTTACTAGAGCCGTTGTGGAATCAGCAGCTCTATAAAACGAGAATGTTTTGAACTTATGGACACTTGAACAAATTTTACTTCGTCCGAAATTGTGAACAAGCGGTTGATTTGGCTCCTTCTCAAAAGTTTTCCTCCAACTCATTATTCAAGTGTTACAGGTTGTGGTCTAAATTACCACAAACGATGCGCATCGAAGATTCCAAACAATTGCAATGGGTCACGTCAAAGAAGGCCAAGCGCGATTCCATTATCCCCGTCAAGCTCAAATGTGCTGAATCTAACGGATCGACGGGTAAGATCGCCATTCATTCCTATTTGGCTTTTTCACACCTTCTATTACACCTTGGACTGTCGACTTTGATTTTTCCTTTATGTGCTTCTGTATAGGAAATGTCGTGGACCATTGAGGTCTTATGTGCTTTATTCAAAAATTCTTTTTTATACAGCGTGCCAGCTTCAGCGGATTTGCAGAGCAGCCTGCTAATACCATCAGCCATTTGTGAATAGCTTTTTTTCTGATATCTCTCATTAGTATTTGATATGCCAGCTCATTTTCATATGTTAAGTACTAAAAAGAAATGTCATGGACTATTTGATTTCAATCTTGCTTTTTCCATGTCTCTTTTTTTGGTTGGCTTTTAATCTTCGTATTCCATTTTCTTGTCGATCAAAGGTCTCGATTTCAGCAGTCGCGACGGGACTCATGTCTCGATGCGTTGGACGCTGCCAGACCGTCATCAACGATAGGCGGACCAAAGCTCGCTCCAGACATTTTCATCACAACGGACTCAGATTGCGGAGATCCAGTGGGAGGCAACGTAGGGTTTTAATGATGAACTCAACAGCGCTCTAAATGTGCCATAATTTAAAACGGCATCATGCCAGTAATGTTGCGCCCTCATAGATTTTCGGGATTGACAATTTATTTAACTAATTATTGCATCAGTGTCATCTTCCTTTGAGACTGTGGTTCCATTGTGAAAGCGAGGAAATCCATGATACACATGCGCCTAACGCTGATGGCTTATTAGGTCGGCCCATGATTACGCGTATTGGACCACTTTACATTACTTGATATAGGAATCTTTCGAGCACCGGTGGAGTTCCGCCATTTCCTTGCTCAGTTGTCAACAACTTTCGCAATCCGTAAAGGTCATCCAGCCCCCGCGTTTGTTAGTGGTCGTGGAGTTGACGTCAGTTTCGAAATGAGCCGTTTGAGTCCATATCCTTAGAAATTCCCTTCTGAAATTGCTTGCAGTTGAGGCTGCTTCAAAAATCAATCCGATTACGGGCGAGGGCACATACATAAAAACGATCGTGAATCGGTCATTTGCCGATTCAGGAATTTTCATCTTTTCTCATAAAGATTCCGCCGTCCACTTACGTGAGGATGTTCGACAGCATCCCAGGCAGATTACTTGATGTTTGGTATAGAACCTTGGTAGAGCAACTAGACAATGATGGCCCACCTCAATGAATTAGGAAGATCGTAAATGTAGCTATCGCTTTCCACATGTATTGAGCGACCAGCACCTTTGCACATGATCTGATGTCGTGTTCCTTTTAGCTTTTCTTCACACCTTTTATTTTCCATACAACATGGGTACCTGCGGCAAGGAACATGGTCACTGGCTGAAACCAGTCCTACAAGTGGCAGCGGCTCAGCCCCTCTGTTCCTGGATTTTCGGTAGCCAAATCCGCACTCGGCTCTTCTGTGTATTAGTGACACAAACAAGGAGTTGCTCACTGAGATCTTGTACCTAGCAATGCTACACTTGGTGAATGATTACATAGCGCTAAACTCAACCGTGGAGCCATAATTTTGAAAAAGAAAGCAGACCGAGTTTACTCTCTTCATGGCAACGCCTGACCTGGATGATTCCTCCTTATGCGCCCTATAGTCCTGAGTTTGCACCAACGGGCACCTTCCTGTTCTAGGCTATGCCGTACATGAGAATGGTGTTTACAGGTTTTATAAATGTCTGGGAAAAATGAGAACGAAATATACCCGAAGTGATTCGGAAATTATTTGCCAATAGTCTGATCGTGTTGCTCTACAGAGCATCTTCGAGGGTGCAACAGTTCTGGCAAAATAACATTCTAAAAGTAGAACGAGAAGAAAGATGTGGGGTTTTTCAGATGAGTTGCCAAAACACATCCTTAAAGTTTGATCGGTTGAGGCCCCCTTATTTGCAATGCTAACATTTATTTTATGTTGAGGAAATTATTACAAAAAAAAGTATTCGAATAGTAAAAATCACAAAAACAGGGAAGTAAGATGAGCCGATGGAGATGGGAAGACCAGACTTTTTACCCTCTTCGAAAGGTGCACATACATAAAGACATAGAATCTTTTTTTTTGGGGACTGACATTTGGGTAAGTTCATGGTGCTGCTGTTTAGTTCCTGCAAATGCCTCGAAAGGACCGCAGTTGCTCGTGGAGCGGGAGGCCATTGTGGATGGAGATTGCCGAGGCGACCAGGGTCAAGGTAGGTTTTGCTACGGTAAGTGTACTGGCATCGCTGTAATGTATGGTTCAGGTGCCACACACTTTTCAAGTGCATAGCTATAAGCGACCTACAGTATGTCAATATTGTAAAAAGCTCCTAAAAGGTCTTATAAGGCAAGGAATACAATGTAGAGGTGAGCCATATTTTTTTCATGATCCTTGGCTTTTTTAGCTTTTCTAAACTTTTTAGATAGAAGTCAATTTTTTTTTGCAATTCTTGTAATAAACCTAATGAGACATTCTTCTGTCGTTTCTGATCATGGTTAATGTGATGACCCTGAAGGGCTGAATTTCTGAAACAATGCTGTTTTTTCAGATTGCAAATACAATTGTCACAAAAAATGCAGCGAGTTTGTGCCCAAGGATTGTCCAGGGAACACATCGTCAAATCATCTGTTCCTTGGCACTTCTGATGATGGTAGGTCCACTTGTGAAAACTGTTTTGAACTCAAACATTGCTCAAGGAAAAGCTGATCTCAAGATACCATCCCTTGGGTTACCCTTTATTTTTGGAAAACCGTGAGAAGGGCTGGAGTTGGGGGAAGAATTCTGCCATCCCTGTGTTTTGGAACGGTATCGATAAAATGTCCCAATATGTAGTTCACATCAACTTGGGGATGTTGTGAGAGACAAGGGCAAGTCAAAACCTTCTTGCAAATGGTGGGGAAGAGTAGCTGTTGTTTTTTGGAGCTGAACTTCCCCACGGTAAGGCACCCAGTTCCTCGCTCTATGCAGTANACCTTTTCTAAACTTTTTAGATAGAAGTCAATTTTTTTGTAATTCTTGTAATAAACCTAATGAGACATTCTCCTGTCGTTTCTGATCATGGTTAATGTGATGACCCTGAAGGGCTGAATTTCTGAAACAATGCTGTTTTTTCAGATTGCAAATACAATTGTCACAAAAAATGCAGCGAGTTTGTGCCCAAGGATTGTCCAGGGAACACATCGTCAAATCATCTGTTCCTTGGCACTTCTGATGATGGTAGGTCCACTTGTGAAAACTGTTTTGAACTCAAACATTGCTCAAGGAAAAGCTGATCTCAAGATACCATCCCTTGGGTTACCCTTTATTTTTGGAAAACCGTGAGAAGGGCTGGAGTTGGGGNCAGTAAACCTTCTTAGAGACCGTTTCTCCTATCGGCGAACATCCGATGTGGGAAAAAAAGTTGGAGCCAATATTGGTTGAATAAAACTAATTGTACAGGTGTATATCTCATTTGTAAATATTGCCGACAAAATTTCATACATTATACTCTTCTTCATGCTATTTTGTGTTAGTGATAGGTCGAAGTTCGGGAGGCAGTATGGACTATATGCGCATGTGCAGTGTACCATACGACGCGGATCAAACGACTGGTAGCCATCAATGCACAGTGTTCAGTTCCTGGTTGTGGATGGGTTGCTGATAATGACCCAATCATATCTGAAGGTGCTGCTCGGGCACAACCTTTGTCTTGATCCACAAGGGTGAAAAAGTTACCTTTCAAACACGGGTAATTTCCTGGACCACTCGTTCTAATCATGACATGAGCATCAACTGAGCAAAGTTCTCAAAATTTTCCGTCCCATAATACTCTCTGTACACCTACGATTTTGAAATCTTACTCGAAAGGATTGTCTATGGAAACTGTGCAGCATCTGTACTTCGATATAAAAGCTAATTGGGAAGGCACTTGTGACTCCACTGTAACTATTTCTTCTCCACGGACTCATTACAGTTTCGTAGATATGAAGCCGTCAAACGCCTTTGCTAGATCGAGAATGGCTGAGCACCAGAGTCTACATTTTTCTCGATGCTTCCCTATCACGAGTCTAGCACTGAAGATGGCATGCGTTGAACGTTCAGATCTTCCCAGGGAAGGACAGGTTACATCTGAGTGGCTAAGAGCGTACACTTTGTCTGTGGACTTCTGCACTCAGAAGTTCGATCCCTACCGAGAAAAAGATCCCTACCCAGAAACATGTCTTGCAGTAATTGCAAAAATGGTGTTGGTACCAGCGTCAGGCTTAGGTTGACAGGGCGGCTTAGTCGCAACAAAATACGTAAGTCTTCAAAACAGTAAGAATAAAGGCTCGGCCATCAAGCTGTCATCCGTAGATGACGGACAGGACTTCCGCCAGAGTACTAATTGTAAGAATACTATGCGAGGATTATTGAGGAGTGAACAACGACGTCCACACAAGTTGGTCGAATTCAGATCCTGAATGTTGGATCGCTTATTGGGATGCACCGCTAGGTTGCCGATATAATGGAGCTCAGAGCATCCGTGAACCATATCTTAAGGAGGAAGCTGAAAGGAGCAAAGACCGGAAAAATCGTAGAGGCTGGTAAGTACAACTACAACGGAGAAAACGCTCAACAGTGTGACATAGCAGTAGCGAGGTCCATCAATAATTCATTCTGCGCAATCAATAGGATCAGAGCTCGAATCATGGCTGTGAGATAGACTTCTAATTGGCGACGTTGAACGGAAAGGCCTAGAAAGGGTTTGCGGTGGTAGAGAAAAAGAATTCACAAGCGAAGATTGAGAGAGAAAGTGCGAGCGGCCACAGCCCACGACTTAGCAGTCTTCAGCACCTTTTTCGCTGAAAGTAAGATTCGGGAGGTAATTCACAGCAGTGAAGGGAAACAGGTTGGAGTCGAAATTGTGCTCGAAAACAATCGCCTCTTGAGTTATAAAGAGTTTCAAGATTATGCCTGATGAAGAATTGGTCCATCAGCACAGGCCTATCCCACAGACATTGCCGTAGAGCTCCCCTAGGCCATGAGGAAAGAATCCGGTGGTTAAAGCTACACGAGGAAAAGTGAAAGTCATCCTGAAGTGTACAAAGGAAACACGGGGTGAGAGCGGCGTAGGGTGAGGGAGGCAGGAAGCACCCAAAGGAGACAAGGCGGCATGGTTCTGGAGGGATGGAGTACATACAAAAAGTCGTAAAGCAGAAAAAAGATGCGAGTTTCAGAAAACTCATCCTCTTACGGAAGTTGCGAGAGGCTCGCCAAGGTTGTCGTAACGAAGGCAAAGAATGCGAAAGTGGATGTCTTGCACGAGAAGCTTGAGGCCGACAAGGAGAAAATCTCGCTCCCAGGCTGCCAAAGCCCGGCATCGGGGTATTCAAAACATCGGGGCAAAAGATCGTAATAAACGTTTAGGGTGCCTTCCTTAGGAGTTGAGCTGAGGTCAAGCGCAGGTGGAAAGGATACTTCGGGCTCTCAGAAGAAGAATTTTACGGTGAGGCGACTGCTGGCTCAATCGCCCTAGGGGAGGATAGGATGAAGCTATAAGGTATAAGTTATAAGTTTATTACGCTTGCGGAAGGCAAACATGAAAAAGGAAACAAAACACAACGTCACTTGATCGAGTTCGTCAAGCAATAGAGAAGGTAAAGCTTGGGAGAGCAACTGGAACGTAAGCGGTGCCAACTGATGCCTGGAAGACGCTCGAACAGTACGAGATTAGAAGGATCCCATGATTTCCGGCGTTCCTCATTTTACTTTTGAATACTCTATAATATTACGCTCCCAGACATTACACCGTAAATTTCACATAATCCAGTTGAGAGACTGACTGACAGCTATTCTGCTTGATATCGAATGTTGCTGATGAAGTGGTCATTATCAACAACCTAAATTGTCGTTGTCCTTTTGAACTCTTCTCCAGTAGCTTTGGTGGTATTCCAGCTGTGCTGCAATATTAGTCCATTTAATATCACTAATCTCTGTGTGCTTTTGGAGTTCGTGGAGGTGCTTTCATGTACTCATTTATTGTACTAATTCATTGTGTACTTAATCGAGGTCATCCGGATGAATGAATCCGATCACGAGTTCGGGTATAATTGCTGATTTTTGTTTGGTACGAAAGCCTCCTCTATTCTAACACTCCTTCTATGGCACGCGAATGATGACTTAGGTTCAACTATGTGTATTCTGGGGATCTTACGACATTTGAGCCCAATCTAAGCTCCTCTCGCTCCTATCGGACCTCAGGAAACATTCCGTAGCGAATAGCTGTAGTTGCCTCGGCGGAACCCGACCTAAATGAACTCGTGTTAATGCGGAGAAGGTGGAAGAGTAAGAACCTTTGGTAGTAATTTTGACAAATGCAGAAATGCTGTAGGGGTCTGAGGAAAGCTTATTCAATGAGGCGAAATTTTAGTGTGAGGCGGGCGAGGCGTAGTTTGACGTCCTGTTCATCAGGGCACGGAATATTTTTCAAATCTCTTTTAGAAATATCCGTAACCACTGATGACCAATGAAATGTGTGCGTTAGTAATCAGTTTCATTTTCAGAAATAGAGGGACCGTCGGGGTACGCAAATGTGGTGATTTATAAACCTATTCGACAACTCTTACAGACTCATTTCTGCACAGGGTGGAGCGTGTGGTGTGGTAGATTCCCTAGCGTGATCTTCCCAACCACGTTTTAGGCACAACAGTACTCTGCCTGACAGACACACCTGTCCACCGCACTTGGATTTGAAGCACTTGGAGCTCGAGTGAGAGTGAAATATGTATATGTCAAAAAATACCAAACAATCTAGAAGAGTTCGCTGACAATCAGCAAGGGAAGGGCGCCGTTGACTTGCAGTGATTTTCAGCCGTTGCTTATTTGTTTGCAGTGCCACTAGTGGTGTTTTCCTTTTTGCTTTTCTCACCGATCACATTGTGCCTGCAATGCGAGTGCACTCGTTACTACTAGGCATTTCAATGAAAAAATCCTTCAAAATTTTAGGCACATCAGAAGAGCGAGAAGATGAAATGCTGTTGCGGACTCACAAGAAAGCTCAGAACACTCCAAGTGCACCGCTGCAAGGGTCTGAAGTCGGGTTCAACGGTCAAGCTAGTAGTCCTGACGATGATGTCATAAGCACAGAGAGTCAGGCGAGCACTTCGTTCTTTTTTCATTCTTTTTGGTGCTCTCTTGCTCATTAGGCATGGTTCCATATTACATCGGTCGCAAAGCTCCTGTCTGTTTGACTTTGATTTTTTTTTCTCACCTTTCTTTCCTATAGCTCGAAGATTGAATTGAGTCGAAACCCTCCCTTTCCTTTATGTAAAACTCTGAAGAGACTACTTAGAACTGTCGTTGTTTTCGACAAATGGGTCTCGTCGCTTCATACTCGCACGGATGGCCAAAAACAATCTGATACATATTTTACGCCTTCAGGGAAGATGTTGCTAAGGGAAGGTGCAAAACGGAAACGGTACAGGTCTGGGATGAGAATTTGAAGGTGATACGCTTTCTTGAAGGCTTGCCTGTTCGAAAGGCGATTTCCGAATAAACATGATGAAAAACGAATCCCACTTGCTTCCCTCCAGTTTCAGTAGGGGCGCTTGGAGTCTTCAGAGGTATCGTGCCGAGTAACCTGCACAGAACGTAGAATAGAAATGAGAAAAGAGTCTATGGGTCCCTTTAGAACTAACCGCTTTCATCATGGCAGTGCGCGTGGTAGACGCAGGGTAGACGCAACGAACGGATGGATGGAAACAAGGAAACACAAGAAGGAACCTGAATTCTATCCGAAGGGAATCATACCCTGCTTACAGGAATTTGTGTCATTCATTATCAAGTTTATGGGCAACGCCACGTGGTGAGGTTGAAGTCCTGAAGTGAACACGGACATAAATTCCGAGACATCGATTCCGATGTCTCGCTTTAATGATCCTGAAAGATACGGTCCTCCCGCACAAAAATGCCCAGACCTCGCGTCGTAAGATGCGTCGTGCAAAACGTGATCATACTGATCATTGAAGCTCTCCAGCATCTTTCTTTTTTCCAGAAAAGTAAAGCACTAACAATTTAACTTTTTCACTCTTTGGAATAGTTTTTGGAAAAGAAATCGTCTGGATCAAAAAAAGATGTCAAACGATCTTTCGACATTTCTTTAATTTCAAGAATTCGAATGCTAATCCGAGGAAAATACTCGTGGAAAGGAAAGGTGGCATCTGCTTGTGGAAAGGTGGCAATGTGGGCAAGGGGTTCGGTCGAACGGATCTTAAAACGTTCGTATTGGGATATAATTGATGTTCGGAAGTTATTCATCCAAGTGACAAGAACTCTTCGACCAACGTTATAGTTAGGTTTGCGTTGAGCCTACTCGAAACAGCCCATTCGAAATCTGATTGAAGCAATTCACTTTCTAGAGACCGAAACATCAGTGTATCCATCAAGTTCTTTATAATTTCGTATTACTCTGGTTTTTTTTTCAGAATATTCCTCTTATGCGAGTAGTGATGTCGAAGAAGCAAACGAAACGGAAAAGTAATAAAGTGCTCAAAGAAGGCTGGGTTGTTCACTATACAAACCAGATGAACATGGTTAGTTCAACATTCTCGCTAAGTAGTCAGCAGCACTGAAGATTAACCTTCCATTGGGACCTTCAAATCTAAATTCTTTGCAGAGGAAGAAACACTACTGGCGACTGGATACGAAGAGTCTTATTATGTATCAGGATGAGACTTCAACGCGATACTTCAAGGTATGGCGCTGCCCAGTTTTTGTCTGATTTTGCTGGGGGCTCAGTAATGCATCGCTTCGGTTTTGCGTACTCGGTCCGCTTTCATTCCTTTATTTTTTCGCATTTTTACTTGCTCTTCTGTTAGATTAGCTTTTTCAACTTGAGACATTCTCAATTTCTTTTGCGCAAAATTACTTTCCCTGTAAGGCTTCATTTTTGCTACATCGCCCTCGTTTTCACTTCTTTCCTACATCGTCACTCTTTTTTTCGCTGACACACTTTTCACATACATAATTGTACACCTTCAGCAACTCCAAACCTTCGATGTATCCTTCAATCCAACAGCTCGTGCCTCATATCTCAAAGACTCGGCCTCTTCGATGTCCTGACCTCTTCCATTCTCATGTCTTTCGAAATCTTTCGCGTTTTGGCTTCATTTAATCACTCCCTCTCAACAAGTTCCATCATCAGCTTTTTTTTTTGTTCGTGCTCTTTTGAATTGCTGCTCCTCTCTCTTTACTTCCTTCTTTACCACTTCCTTCTTCCATTGCCTTTTTTCGTTCTACATGGGTCTCTAACTTAGTGTTGCTGTTCTTAAATTATGGTTTTGCTTCCAGGTCCTCTTTCTTTCTCTCGCTTTTTCTTTTTTCTTCCTTGTTTACCTTCCTACTCAATGCTTTTAAGTGTGCCCTTTCGAAACCTCTATCATATTTTGTAGCAACATTCGACCCTCTAACAACTCCGAAATCAATGCCAATAGCGCAGTGACTGCGAGTGCGTTAAGCAGGCGTTTTAAAAAAGGAAGCACCGTTATCACTTTCATAAGATCGCCTCATACACACACTGCAGACCTGATTGATTCCATAGGTCTGTTAGCAGCCGGTTCCCTCAATTAACTCTCTATCACAGCCATTCTCCTGCAAAAAAGCTAAGTCCAATGCTTTTATATACCAATGCTCTAAGTTGGTTAGAAAATGATCACCAGAAATACAGACACTCAACTGTACTTCTTTTTGAAGGAAATTCCTCTGAACGAGGTTTTGGATCTGAAAACAGTGGACCATGAAACGTTGAAACGATCCAACACCCATTTCTTCGAAATCCGGACGCAAGACTGCACTTACTATATTGGTTAGTTCTTTTTTTTTCTAAAAGGGTGGATGCTTTTTCGCGTAAACGGTATATCTTAAATTACTCGGGAAGGCTTTCCTTCTCAGCTGTCAATACAGCAGTCTGTTGTAGCTGTACATAGCAAGTGAGGAGAACTATGAAACTCAGTCTTTCTTTTTTTCGTTTTTTCTTTAATTTTTTCCCTTCTAAAATTCGATTTCAAATATCACAGTCATGTTCTGCTAATGTGAAGGTTAATTCGTTTGCCGGCGAAGTGGCAGTGCTCCTTTGTGATATTGTGGCTGATCAGTGTTATTCGGAAATTTTGTGTCACCAAAGGCTTGGTGAACTTGGGTAAACGATACCGACTCTGGTTGAATATTATGAGCTCGATACTTTTGATTATTATGAGCTCGATACTTTTATTCCAACTAAATA
>UZAF01017650.1:0-30916 GCA_900617895.1 Haemonchus placei
ATATATATATATATATATATATCAACGCGTTCGTATATTGTAAGTTCAGATTGCCATCTTATTCGTTCCCTATTCAGGCAGTTTGTTATGGGTCTGAGATTATAGATTCCCTTTCGCGTTTGATCGACCGCTACCTTCTTTCAGGTCGAGGGGGATGGGGCTCACTCACACTACTCTTTTTAACGAGGAGGCTAGTTAGACTGCGATGGCGGGTTCATAAAAAAGTGTACAGGTAGCTCATTCGTATAGGCGACTCAAATCTCTCCCTTTACTTCCTCTCTTCTCGAATGCAGACTTCTAACTGATATGAAGTACGTAGGTTGCCTTTCATATTTTGGGATTAGAGGACAAAAATAAATTCTAATAATTGAAAATCGCTTTATTGCCTCAAATTATTCCCTACTAAGATCTATACACCTTTGCATGCGGATGAACCACCTGTCGAAGCACTTTTGCCACTCTGATTGAGGTATCTCCAAAAGATGCATTCTGAACGCATGAACCGCTTCTTCAGGTGTCGAAAAAGCTGAACTCTCGTTTAATTTTTTACGTACGGAAATAAAAAGAAGTCATACTGCACCAAACCAGGTTTATGGCGGATTACTCATCAAATCGATGTATTGAGTGCTCAAAAATGCAGTTGTTCGAGCCGATGCGTGAGAGCGCGCACTGTCGGGGTGAAGAGTTTTTTCGAACAAATTCTTTTTGGCAATCGAATGTTCATGCAGTATTGATTGTATGCTGGTCCCTCTAATGCCTAAGATTGTCCTAATCTCAGATAGGTCCCATGACGAGTCACTTGACGGGTTTCCGGAGCAACAACTGATTTTGGGCGACCTCTACGAACGTTGTCTTGGAGTGAACTGCGACCTCGGATGAATTCACCAGGCCATCGATAAACACTACCCTTTTATCGCCAAGAATTGAACTGACCAAACGTGCTATCCATCTAATAAAGGCTCTTTACTCGTTTATTGTTACTAATTCAAGTTAGCGCTTTGTTTCGGCTACCGTTTGCGATCACTTATATATCACCTATCACCGCACTTATTCAGGAAATTTCCTCCGTGTTACTTCTGTAACGCTCTTCTATTTTCATTGTTGAACATACACCCCCAAGTGAAAGACAACCGAGAAAAGTCAACATCGAAACAACCCATAAAAAGGTATTTTTTGGATTAGTATGTTTTGTACACGGTTGCAGAGATGCGTTTTCTCTACCGATTTTTTGAGTTGTTTCATTGATGTCGAGTTTTCTCCTGTGTCTTTCACTTAGGATGTGTATGTTCAATGTGGAAAACAAAAAGCGTTACAGAAGTAACATGTAGAAAATTTTTTGAATAAGTGCGGTTATAGGGGATAAATCATTGATCGCAAATGGTAGCCGAAACAAAGCGCTAACTTGAATTATTAACAATAAACGGTTCAAGAGCTTTTATTGGATGGATAGCACGTTTTGCAAAAACAAAAACACCAACAAGAAGCAAACCCCCATCACTCACCTGGAGAGCGAGGGGACTTCCACTAGGACACGGAGACCCTTGCGGGCTATGGGAGGACTCTATTCCAAGTACCATGGGAAGTTGAACCATTCCTGGTCAGAAACCATCAAAGGTAAATACAATATATCTATACATGTCATCTTCTTCGGTTCCGCGGATGGTTTTGGAAACCACTCCTATCCTGGCCTTTACAAGAAAGTGTGCACGCCGGTTCCGTTGAAACGTAGAGCATGAAGGTGTATGGAAGTCCAAGAGGTTCCAAGAGGCCTTTGAGCTCAGACTCTTTTCCAAGTTCAATCCAAAACCCTCCTTGTCCTTCAACTTTGAAATTTCATTGATCTTCTTTGATTCGAGCGCTGTTGAATGTCTAAAATACCTTACGCGCTGGTATGGAAGTAAGCACTGTTGTAGTTTCCCATGCGGGTCCAATTTATCGATGTATGCTGTGGCAGTAAACCCTATGAATTACTCCTTCAGAAAAAAGGAAGAGCAGATCAACCATGAAGCAATCTCTCACTTAGAAATCTCACTTTTCACCATTTCACGAAGAAAATAACTTCATCCGTTCTCTTCTACCTATTGACCCGTTGCTCATGTTTCGTCTTTCCTGATTCGTAGCCCGAAACGTTCCCAAATAAACTTTGTCAAATAAACAAGGAAACCTTATTTGCCCTAAAGTATAATCAAAATT
Source organism: Haemonchus placei (assembly GCA_900617895.1). Lineage (NCBI taxonomy): Eukaryota > Metazoa > Nematoda > Chromadorea > Rhabditida > Trichostrongylidae > Haemonchus > Haemonchus placei. Next base: position 2,194 of record UZAF01017650.1, read on the forward strand.
GCGTACAGTAACAGTGCAATAGAAGCTGGCAACCTAATTTTTTGGTAAAAATTTTCGGCTAAAACCCGCACACACACCCGACACACTTCATTAGCGCCTCGCCCATCATGACCGGAGTTGCGCTCAACTCATCTGTGTCAAGTTGACTGGTTCATTCCCCTCTTCTTTTCAATATGACTGGTCAAATTCACTGACATGGCGTTCGTTTCACTCACGCCCTGCCCCTGCTCCCGAAGTCTTGGTCCACCTACCAAAAGTGTGTTCGCGGCTTGAAAAATGCTGACTTGGGCCTAGAGCGCTCAAACTTGGTACAGGAGACAGGATGGGAACGCTTGTGATAGGTGGCAGAACAAGGCTTCGCCCACAAGGGCGGAGCGTGCTCAAAATGAACGCAATCTCAGGTCTCAGTATTGCGTAATCAAGTGAAAAAAGAAGGAAATGAATCAACTTACCTTAGCACAGATGAGTTGAGCAGAATTCCGATTATGATAGGCGAGGCGCTCACGAAGTGTGTCGGGTGTGTGTGCGGGTGTTTAGCCGAAATTACCTCCTGTTCTATGGTACCAGAATTTTCAAATTTGAAGGGGACGCAGGTGAAACCATTTTTACACCTAAAGCTGAAGCGTGTTAGCCTGGTGATCTGACTGGTACTACATATAGGCAGAGCCTGAGGTGAGGGAGTGGCCAACACGCCTTCAAATCGGGCACTTTCGAGAAATAACTGAGGACTTTTATGGGCTGCACTTATATCCTTTCATGATGTGAGATTCTAAAATCATTTCGAAGCTACATAGCTCTTCGATTGCAAACCTTGAGAATATTCAAGTGAGCTTCGCGATTCACGTGCAAATATTGCAGCATATCATTCTTGAGGATCTAGGCTTACACTTATCAAAGGCAAAAGTTTCAATTTAGCATGCGTCATTTGAATTCTTTACCGTAACCGATTTTCCAAAGCTACATCCGAAGCACTCCACGCATGCCGCTAATCCAGTCTTTTATCCGCCTAACGAGGAGTGCTCAATCAGTCAGAGCTTCTATGAAGAATTCTGAGTGACGGGTAGGCAGCCGCACGCACAGTGCCAGAAGCACTTGCGTTTCTTGGACTTGCCCATACTGTAGGGACTTCACCGATATATTCTTGTCTGTGGCGTAGTGTTGCCTGTGTAGGGTCCTGCATCAGTGGTTGGGCTATGGAGGGAAGAGTGCAGAATCCCGAAAGGGCTCTTGTAGCATTATTTTCATCATCTTCTTTGATCCTATTCAAAGTTGTTGGGTGTTCCCAAATCACTCGTTTCCTTCTGCACAGTTGAAGGGTGGGGAGCGAGGCCATTACCTATGAATAACAAGTTTACTCGAACACTCTTTCGCAAGCGTTGTCAACTGTGACTTGTAATCAGCCCTCTGCTTATTAGTCGGGTTCATAGGTACTAAGCACTCTGTGAAGCGGATGCATTGGCCTGTAACTGCTTTGTTTCACCCCTTTCCATTTCAGCTGATGTCTATGGGGCGGTTATGAAAGGTTCTAACATGGTAGTGTTGTCTTGTCATGGGCCTCCCCTATTAATAAAAACTTCTATTTAAAGGTTGTGGGACTGAGCACAAGGGAGAGAGAATAACCCGATTGCTAGGGGTGTGCATAACTATTTTTGCCTGAGTTATATGAAAGACTTTCTTCAATTCCATGAATTGGTTGCATCGTGCGACACTTCAGTGAGCCTTGTGACTTGTGGATGTGGTCTATCGTGACAGACCCTTTTTGGGATTACCTTGGTGGCGTAGCTGCCCCTCATCCAATGTTTTGTCACCCATGTCGAGGATGACTGCCACTGATATATTCCCTGTTATCCTAATGCCTTGTCTAGGGTCTCCTCTATCAATAAAAAAATTTCTGATCAAAAATTGTGGGGCTGAGCTCGAGTGAGAGAGCACCTTTGAGAGAGAGAGCAGACAGCAGTTCAATTGTCCTAATGGTAAGAAATGGTAAGATATAAAAGGCATGCAACTGTGGCAGTCATCTCCTGACCTGATACTGAGGGCACAAGGTTCTCCTATAGGAGACTATGTTGGAATTCCCCATTGATGAATGTGTGAATTCTCATTTAGCCAATGTGCGGTATAAACCGCACTCCAACAGGTACAACACGGCATGAAGGATACCACCTATTAGATAACAGGAGGCAGGACTCGACACAGTTCAGCAAGAACAGACTTCCCAATCTATGAACAAACCGACACTCGAAAACAGAATATGTCCAATTTGATAAATGTTCAAACAACTATTTGCCAACAATTAGTCAAGATTTTTCAGCCTATGGGAGCACTAAATGGTGCACATTCATAGATTCATTACCATATCAAAGTGCCGCAGATTGTACTGACCATAAGAAACTATCATTGGTTATTAAGCTGAGCAAAAGATCGTGTCCGTTTACCTTGAGTCGAGACAAGTCTCTCCAACGGATAACTTCAATCTTTAACTTAACTTGAGATAATGAGGAACTTAAGGCGATAGAAGATATCCTTTTCATATTGTTTCACTATTAACTTACGGAACTCTTACTGATACTGTTTGGTGGATTCAGTGAACCTTTTCTGATTCAGCTTATCCTGAAACCGATACCTTTTTGTGTGTTACTTTCTATCTAAGACAGTCTAACAAAGCTGAGTTGATGTGTTTTCAATTCACCTGGACAACGCGCAACTCTCTGTGAACCTCCTGTCGTTGCTGTGGGAACGCTACGCTAGTCTACAATTGCATTTCATTCCCAATCACTCGTTTTTTCACTTACCACAGCCTCGAGAGCTTGCTTTCACTACGGTCTAAAACGTTAGAAACGGCAGCGCTGCGAAGTTCTCCTCAAAACAAACACACCACTGGGTACGTTAACCTTTACTATCTTATCATATCATTTAGACTGAGAAGTTTTTTTTGTTTTCCAGATATTTCCCCTAGAAACTTTTGAATTTATCTGACTCAGAAGGTGCCAATGTCGAGGATTCTACATTTTTCCGTCGTCGTGGCTGCAGTCCTGGCGAAGTTGCAGAATGTCACCGTAAAAATCGGAGAGATCACTTGTGGTGACGATGACTATCTCGAAAAACTGAAGCTTCAAGTCTGGGATAAGGATATCCGTGAGTTCACGGTTCCAGCTTCATTCACGAAAGAACCAATTATATCGAAATGTTGCAGTGAAAGATGATTTGCTGGGTGAGATGTACTTCAACGTGACACATCCTCCACAGAATATCTCATTTGTCGCAAGTGAAGACGAATTCCTCACACTGTCACCCTATCTGATTCTTGAGCACACCTGCAATGGAGTGAGTGACTTATATTTTTACCACTTTTCCCCACATGTCTCACCACAACTTCCCCCAGCCAAAATTGTTATGTAAAATTGATTTGAATAGTATATCAGTGAGGTATAAGATGCTGTTTGAAAGTTATTTGTACATCCAGTGGTATGCTGATAATTCTGCGGAGGTGGTGTAGAGGCAAGTGGCCCACAACCAACCCTGCATGTTCGAGGAATGGAATCCTGGAACGATACTCGCCTGGGCCAATCAAACCAAACCTTTCTAGGTTCGGTTGACTGGTATCAGACCCGTGTGGGGAATAAAAGCACAGACTTATACATTGGCTGGCCACTGCGACTCACTGCATGGGCCACATTCACATTCGAAGCATCAATACTATTTCGAATGGAACTTGAATACGGGACACATAATAAAAACGATTGATTAACGCCAAAGGCTTGATCCTTCTATTCATGCTGGTAACCACGTTAAGCTGTGAAGCCCACATAGGCTTTCTGTGAGTAGGAGGCGGTTTGCTTTGCTTCTGTTTATAACCTTTGAATTTATCTCCGAATACGCTCAGGAGGTCGTTCCCGAACAGCTTTCGTAAAATGGTTGGTCCATGGTAATTGGGTGAAAGTACAGATACAAAGTAAAAGTTTTCGTTGATGCAACTGTAGGCTCCATACAACTCTTTTGCATCAGATTGTTTTGACTGTTTCGGTCGCGGAACATTCCTGCTATTTACTCAACACTGTTGCTATGACAACCTACTTCACACATAGATAACAGAATCAGAGGAAGTATTAGTCGTCGAGCATTGGCCAATCCGGTTTCTGAAATGTGACCCAATCACCGGACTTCCAATCAGAATCGTAGTGGTGGCTCAGATGCCTATGTGGCCTGTAACATGACTTGCAGTGGCCAGCAGACGCATAAGTCAGTGCTTCCTTCCTCCAGATGTGTCTAGCACTAAATGGCCTACCCAGTAGGAGTGTGATAACGTGCCACTGCACCATATCCGTCCTATCAAAAGGAAAAGTAGGTATTCCAAGTGGCAAAACATCTGCTCGCAACTACTCTGTGCTTTTGCGATGTTCAACTCATAAGCACGGAATTTCGTCAGGAGCTTCAGTCTCCAAACGCACAGTTCAAGGCACAATTCACGATTCACTGTAGTGTGAATCTGTGGCTCCCTCGTATACCATATGTCGAGCCGTCAGGAACAATCTAGATAGGGCGTTATAAAGACTCCAAGATTGTCTTGTGTGTATGCGCGGACGAGTTTCAACGGCACTGTAGAAACTGCAATTCCTAGAGAGCCCATAAGCGAAATCCAAACAACTTGTCATGACTCATAGCGACAGTGAAAGGCAATTCTGGACAGTTTTGCTCGATATAGTCAGTTTTTAGCGCAGTTGCAGGAAGTGAAGTCTCGTCCAAATACCCCTTCCATGTCATTTCCGTCACGATAATCTCGTACAAACTCTATTTTCACTACTTTTGAGGAGTTTTTCGCAAGATCAGCGAAATTTTTCACTTTTTTCACCACCACTGCACTATTTCCAAGCAACACTTTTGCTTTCCGATTTGAAGAGGATACCTCAATATTATTCCGAATTGTGCTTTCAAGTCACTCCTGTAAACATTTTGAATGCGTGTTGTGCTCTTTACGAAGGACTGCATGGGATAGTCGACGTCGAAGTTACTGATTCCGTCACTGTTTCTAGCTCCGGTTTCGCACTGCATGCCACCGGTCCATTTATCCACTGATTACTTCTACACTCTCAAAGAATCAGGCATTATTTGGGTTTTTTTTTTCATCAAAAACGTGAGATTTCAGAGTTGTGTTCGCTCTCGAGTGAATATTCCCAAGGAATACGTTGGAGGAGTTTATGAAAACAGTCGGATAGATCTGAATCGAACATTTGACGAAACGAAACCATGTTGATTCCATTCATTTATAACAGCTTATTGACTGATTGTCGACTGTGATGCACATTTTTGAAAAGATCTTTCTCACATCTCCGCACCTCACATTTTTTGACCATTCTCAATGACGCTTTTGAAGCTGCTGCTTCATCCCGTTAATCCTCGTGGTATACTATCAGCAATGTATGAAGATGAATGTATACGTTTTTCAGACACGTCTTCTCGAATTGTTGTGAAAATTTCCAAATTAATTTGAATGTTATTGTGTTACTGTATTGAAATATCTCATAATATCGCAAGAATAAAATGTTGAGTTTTCCTATAATGACTTTCTTCAATGCTGTAATAAAAGAGGCTGGAATAATTCTGATTGACATACGAAAAAGAGCTTTGGAAACTATGAGGGAACGAAGAATAGGCTTGGTTCAGAACATTATTGGCTTCCAGAATACACCTGAACGAGTTGAATTCCGCCCTATTCACAGAAGAGCATCCTTGATACTTCTCCATCAAATGTCTAGGCGTGGTGACAGCAGTTGTTGTAAACCTTTCAGGCACGAATCCTAGCTGTTCTTGGGGGATAGGGACACCTTAACTTTGAGCCGACTAAGTTAAGAATTTTATCGCCCGACCCCACTTAAATGGGCAATACATCGATTCTTTAGTTTGCTTGAGAATATTATCAAAAGCAGTTCTTTCCCAATGGTCTGGCACATTTCTTTCCGTTGTCGTATAGTTCGAAAACTGGGTGAGCAATGCTTTTGGAAAGGTTCTGATCAGGGTTCGAAATCAGGGTCTGATCACTAGGTATGTGAAAGTGACTACTGTTTCGAAGTTTCGAATTTCCCTCGTTTTCATTTTTTTATTTTTAACTGCAGTCCTGCAATGAGCAATGGGGAAATACATTAAAAAGGTTGAGAAAGTCCTACTTCATTACATATTTCCCAGCAAATGATTTGAGTATTTACAGGAAATTATGTAATTAAGTAGGACTTGTCTGGAATTCTTGTGCTCAAGTAATGGTTCTCCAGTATGAACCACTACATCTACTACACTTTGGTGAATTCCGGACCTGTTCTGAGGGAGATTGCAGTATGATGAAGGCAGCGGAGACAGGATTATGTAGTACTTATGAATAGAAAATTGATAGGGCAAACGAGCTGAATGCTTCAATTCTTAAAGGTGATTTCCGATGAATCGTCAATCAACAAGATTCCATGCCAGAGCCACTGCCTACATTAACGCTGGGACGGGTGCCTAGCATAGTTCTACCAGTATTGAAGCATCCTTGAACTACCATCCCTCCCACAGGAAGGAAACTTGTGAGGCGATCCGCTTATTTAGCCCAACGTCTCCTCACTCCGAATCATGTAATTTTCACATCGTGCAGATACATGAGTTTCTACAGCCCTGAAAACATAAGATCTTTCACGTATGAAGGTGGACTTTAATTGCGCGGCCGCTAATCGATCGCTCGTCCATGAACCCGTCCCTTCTCATGAGCGATTTCTATCAACTCCTTCCTTCCGCACGCTATCAGTCTCAAATGTTGTTGATGAACCTCTGAGAGTCTTCCACGTGTTAATCGTGGCTGCTTCTCAACTCCTGTATCTCCAATCGTTTTACAAGTTGCATTTTTTGGAACTTCGATTCTTGATACTCATGGGAGGCATGCGGCATGTATGCAAACGCTGCAACCGTCTCATGTTTATGTGTGGCCAGGAACATCGATGCAGGAAAGCGACTAAATTTTTTTGGGCAGAGCGATTTTCGATCTGATTGAGCTACCCAGCACTCAGCAGCTTTTTTACGAACTCCAATCTCATCTACGATGTTTCCACGTCTGTCCGACGAACCTCTCATTACGATCTATTCGCATTTTGCAAATTATTCTGTACTTACGACTACTTATTTATTTCTTATGCATATTCAAGGCCACATGGACATTTTGTGATTACAAGTACCTGCACCAGTTTATCCGTCTCCTACCGGTACCATTTTTTACAATTTTCTTAGTGTCCACCGTAATCTTGACACCACAATGCCAGATAGGTTATTTGATTGAAGCAGAGCCATGTTAGGATTGTCGGACAGAAAAGGGTTTATCAGTATGAGAACCTGGGAACACCATTTACATACTGATTTGAGAAAACTGATCTGATAGAAATCTCGTGAAGAAAAGCTGGCAAACCAAATGGCATGGTTCTGAAGGTGCTGCGTTTTTTATCCCATGCCAATCACCGTCTCATGGCTAAAATGGTTTTCATATGCACGAAAACCGCATTCATCGGATTGAAAATGGGCTTAAAGTGGCTATTCTGTAATATTCAGCTTTCACACTCCAGTCCATTCATTGAAAGATGGTGGAGTTGTCTGTAGCATTCTGTTGCTGTTGTTGAATGTTGAAGTGATCAGGAGTTGTCCTCAAATCCGCAACATTATTATCAAAAATTCCTCATCCTTGAATTTTTGAAACCTGACACCGATTGTCGAGTTCAGGATGGAGGGTACTTGAACAGACCATTAAGGCTCGTAGAAGTGCTTCTTGCTTCGAGACAGCACGCTAGTCCGCTTAGTCAAAGAAGATGTATCGTGCTAACAAAACTCATCACTTCTATCCCATTCAATGAATTCTATTTCTTTCTTCAAACGCACAACAAGAAATGGCTCTTCAGAAGTGGTCACCGACGGTATTTTATCATGAACACATAATCTCCAAGAGGCGCTTTCTACAACAGCAACAACAGTGTTCGAACCTCTGTTTACACATGGAAAATCAATTTTCTCCATGACAACGTCTAACCACATATGTATGTCGAAAACTTGCCTGAAAAGCTTGTTCGATTAGGACTACCGAACTCTAACCAAACCCCTTACTGGGATACTCAAACTTTAGCTAAGGAACTTACCCATCAATTCCTTTTTGTCTGGCCGCTTCATAGATTTATAGTGGAAAAATTCTGCGCGAAGCCATCAAACATAGCTAAGACACTCAGGTTTATAGTCGAGTATAGGGATGCTAGTATAGAGTAGAGTATAGGGATGCTTCCATACTTCAAAACCAGGATATTACGGCTTATGACCGGTGATGGAGTTTACTTCCCACTAGCATGAATGTCCAAGAGTTTAGAGCCTACTTTGCAACTATGGGGAATACTATCGTTCACGTAACTGATTCCCTGAGCATCGGAAGCGCTGTACTCTTATACCTAGTCCAATACAGTATGGGATTGATTCTAAGCACATCTAGGAGCTGAGTTACAGTACCTTTTCACATTGAGCCATTCCTGCCACCAGACTCTGCCATTTCCGAGGCTTGTTTTGAGTTCTTATCTATAATGGCGATGTCAGCAATGAGAAGTGTTTCCAACATTCGAGGTTCCTATGATGTAGTCTGAGGCTAGAAAAAAAATGAGTGGGCTCAGAGGTGATCGTAAACAAGTTTCATTGTCTATTCTTTTGGTCAAACGTGCGGGACTATGTTGCTGTTTGGATCGTATCATAGATGTCCTTAACTCGATCAACTGAGTTTTTTTACGGTAGCGGTACTTATCCCCGGATTCCCACTGCAAGCGACAGTGGTTCCGCGTCGAATACCGCATCCTCCCAAAGGGAATTCGAAGCTTTCCCTTCATGGCGCGGGATTGCGCACGATCGGGTACAGCGAGCGCAAGGCGACCTTCTGGGAGAAGTACATGTACCCGATTCTCTACGACGACATTACGTTTTCGGTGAGCAGGTTGGACTATGCGGTTGAGCCTTGTTCAAACCGAGGAGGGCTAGATACCGAAGTTTAATTTAACGACACATCTCGCTTATTGCCTAACTATGGGAACGCTGCTCCCTGTGGACTTCCTTGAACATAAAGCTCTGATCGAGACTAGTTTCACAGACTGACGAATCGCGGGTAAAACTCAACCTGAGGACACAACTTGAACCTGTACATACGTTTTCCGAACACTGAGCTCTTTTTCCCCCATACGTACAACATGGTCAGCCGGGTGAGTCAGTATCGGTCCAGAACCGTGAAGGTGCAAGCTACTGGGAACACGAACTAGTAGCTTGCACCTTCACGATAGTCAAGCAGAGTTTGAGTATCATGTAAGTCTAAGCCTTGCTTACAACTTACTAGCCTTGGGAGACTTCCGCATCGTGATCGTACCGCTGCGAAATAACAACAGTTAACAAAACATCAAGTCGGGAGAATTTCGTTCGTTTTGAGGTTATTAGCCTCTACAACAGTTTGGTAGTATGCTTAATCGACCTGGGTACATGGTAGTCAGAATACCCCATCTGCATAAATTTAAAAGAAGAGCTGACATTGCTGCCTTCACATCCATCTTTGAATCTTCGCTAAGCAGTTACACACCGTACAAAAATCTGATGAGTCACCTGATCCCCAAACCCTCTGAGCGACTTTCCCGACTTAACTTGTATCTCAAATGGTCTAATCGCTTCCCGAGCTTCATGTTCACCATTGCTCGACGCGCTCTGATCCGTGTTCAGAGCACGATTACACCAGCCGTCGCCTCTGTTTGGCTGCTTTTGAATCGGAGTTATTCGTAGAGGAGCTCATCGATGTATTCATACCGTCTTGCGCCTGAGCCCAGCTTACTCAGGCTTCCCCGGCTGTCCGAACCTTATAATAGTCCGAATTGGTGCATTGGTCAGCCCAAGAACGGAATTCTCCGTCTCATGGAAATCAAACATCTTTCGACAGCTGGCTCACTCGAAGTTAACATCGTTTGGGAGAGGTCGTTTGGGAGAGTCCTTCTTCTGTTCCATATTCCTGAACTTAGTTTTTCTTTCACAGTTTTTCTTTGTTTCACAGGCTGCTTAATGGCCTAGTCGCTTTGCTCACGATTTTGACCTTTCACAACTCTCGAAGATCATTTATTACTGTTCAACCTTTCACTTCTTTCGTCTTCCGTTACTGCCTGCTACATTGTGGTTCCTCGATCTTCTTTTTTCCAAGAAGTTTCTTCGCACCGCTGGATTATGATATATTATCGGTCAGCATCCTTTCTTCGGCAGTGTTTTTCGCGTTCTTAGTCTTCTACCTCCATGAACCCATCTCGAGCCTTTCTTTAGATAGTGTCAGCGTGATCATTCCCAGCTACAGCCTCTATTCTTTCTGGAGGAACTCTTTTTGCTATGATAGTCTTGCTACGGCACACTCCCATTTGGCTTCCATTCGGAACCATGAGGGCGTTTTGAATGCGTACATGGTCTAAACAATGAGTTGTGGTGGCGAGCCGTATCCATGCCACTGATTTTGTCATAGCTCTTGCCCCACTTAGCCGAAATCGGAGAAATGAGCAGCTTCGTTGATCTGGGAGGGTATCAGACAGGGACCCAAAAACTAGCGTGTGGCCGAGCACCACTTAACTGTATTCCAATTCGGCTCGATCACACGTTAAGGTGAAATAATCTTGTCGCCACGCCATTCTTTTCATTTGGGACAGCCAGGATGCGTGAGTACACGGATATTACTGCCCCACACCCCTCCCATATTCGATCTTATAACCACAATGCAATCCTGTTCCTGTTGACAGCGCATAGTCACCCCTTGAGGGACTTCGTCACTACTATTGTCATGCCTTTTCGTTCCGTGTTTCGCTCACTGTAGAAGAGTTAGTCACCTCTCACATGTTTTCGATACGGTAGATCTATTGGGTCTGGTCTTTTCACCTGGTTTTTGCTCAGAATTGACGGTTAAGACTTATTACGTCACTCATCTATCTCCAAGGGTTAAGAGGGGGAACTTTAGCAGTTTAACTTCTCATTTTGTCTTAAGAAAGTAGGGAATGGGTCCGTTTGCTGTTACGCTACATGAACCAAAGCACATTCTCAACGACAAAAGGAATGGAATTGCAGCTATCGATACAGCTGGCGTTTGGTCTCGTTGTTCCGAGAATGAGTGGCTTCCGATTGCCCCGTTTTTCTTTCATAGAAGGTAGGCAGCAGTCTACTATGACACGCATGCCTGAAGAGTGGAGAGTGTAGGCCATTCACGACCACAGCAGCCAGCGGCCGTTGCGATATGTCAGACTTTGAAATTTAGCGGTACAAACAGTTTGCTCATAGAAAAACTCTTCGCATATTTGGTCCTTTCTAACCCACAAGAGATGACAATTTCTTTCACGAACACTTCTCATTCGACGAACTGATGTCTAATCGTCTGTTCATGATCTCATCGTGCTTGATATTATGTTGACCGGTTACAATTGCTGTTGTTCTCAGTTAATGACAATCAGGCGAATGTTCTGAAGCAATATATCCTTAGATACTGGGTTAAACGTACAGGTCGCTTGCCCTTCACCCTTCAGAAAACCCTTCACTTCTGCTGACAAACCGAAGGGTTACTCAGGTTTACCATTACCATCGAAATGACGACTGGACAAATTCGTCGGTGTCTAGCGACTTCGTTTGGGTAACTCCCAGAACTCTGGTAATGCTCACTGTCGTTGCCACCAACTTCTATTGCAAACCCAATGCATGAGATTTATAGGATTTTTTGTAAAACGTTAACGAACCCGAGAAAAATAGAAAGAATCAAAAACACTAATTTTTGCTTTCCCGGTTACGAACGACTATTTGCCACGACTTCTGCAATAACCTCTCATGGCTACTATACAGGCAAGGACGACCCCGGTCCCAACCAAATCCAACAAACCTTATACTCAAACATTCAATCTAAGAAACGAGCCTTCAAGTTTTAGAACATGAAGGAATCAGCTGCTGGTACAATAGTGGAAGAGGGACGAAGACATAAATGGTGAGGGGGCGTCGATCTGACCGTTGATGAGTCAGTCCGCTATAGTCACACAAGCAACACTTTAAATTCCCATGAACGTGGGATATAGTAACCCCCAGTGCCCTACCACCCACCCTGTGGGTCTTGCCCGAAGTACCTTTTTGTTGCTTCGTGTTGTGGCGGGTGTTTGAAGGCGCCTGAGTGTATCCTAGGGTTACTGTGTATAATACATTCACAGGGCTTTGTAATTCGTCTTGTTACGGTCAGTACCCAAGTACGATACGAATACTTACACAGTAACCCGGGGATACGAAGGTAACATCCATGCAGTTTGGCATACTGAATAGTTCGGTGAATTCATTGACAATCTGGACAGAGGAAACTTGAGGAAGCACCTATGGTTTCCCTAGTTACAAGGTTTCTCATCAGTAGCTGCTATCTGTCAGAGTACATCGCTGCCATTCTATCCCGCTTTCTAGTAAGTGTAACTTCACACTAATCCAGCACTTTGATAGGATAATTTCTTTTTGAATGCATGTTGGATCTATCCAAGCAAGTCGGCAGAGCACAGGCCGCTTCAATCAAAGTTTCGATGTTTCATACCTTTGGAGTCTGTACTGTCCAGCGTATCTTAGCAGGCAAGTCTGCTGCTTTGCAAAATCATGTTGTAGCATAAGCAAATGAGAGGACTGTTGGAAGTCTTTTTATCATGCCAGAGAACCTGCATGGTCTACTGGCGGTGTTGCCGAAACATCTCTGAGCAAGTGCCTACGGTTCCAACCCTAGCAAATGCTCCATTTGCGTGCTTTAATGAATTCTATGGCTGACTGTAGCTTGATGTAATTTATCTCTTGCACTCTCCTGAGATTTTTATTGAAAACGTTATGGGCTAACAATTTGGCGGAGTCGGCTTTTTCAGAGCCTGAATTGGATCGAAAACGATTTGTGGATATCCGATCAAACGTGAACTCAGCTCTGCTAGAGATCAAGACCCATCCAGCATTCAGGCCACTAACCGCAGCTTTGTAGATCCTCGAAATCACCCAGCAACCAGTGGTGGACCCTGCGTGATAAAAACCTCATGGCAAATCAGGACATAAACTACCCCAACTTAGCAAAAGTTCCCTCAAAGGGCGTTCCATAAACAATTTCACTTCAATATATGGTTCTGTGAACCTTTGAGAGTGTAATCGATTTTTCACAAGTGTTGCACTCATTCGGCTTGCATAACGCTCAGTCTCGTAGTCAAGGTGACATTCAGTTATTCTTTGCTTCTCTCACTTTTCCCACAAACGGCATAGAAGGTGTGTTGACCCATGTGTCGCTGACATTTTTGTTTTTTAGAAGATCCTGCATCAAGCGACAATTGGATCTTGCATTTTTATCACCATTGCAGTGCCTTTTTTTTTNTTGGACCTGGGTCGTTCAAATTTGGCAGACATGTAGGTCGGGTCTGTCTGTCGGTCCGTCCGTCTGTCTGTTTGTACGGAAATTCATAACTCCTGTCCCCGTGGACCTAGGACGTTCAAATTTAATAGTAGCACAGGCAGCAGGATGGGAACACATATAATGGGTGGCAGGACCGGACTCCGCCCACAGGGGCGGGGTTTGTGTGACATAAATGTTTCAGAATAAAATCATAACCCGTGTCCCTGTGAACCTAGAGAGTTAGATTTTATTGGAAAGTACCCGAGGCAGGGTGGGAACACTAATGGTGGGTGGCAGGATCGGGCCACAGGGGGCGGGGTTTGTGCCAAAATTATTAATTTGGCCCTAGGGCGCTCAAACTTTGCAGGAGTATAGGCGGCAAGATGGGACCACTTATGGTAGGTTGGAGGACTGGACCCCGCCCACTGAAGGCGGGATTTGTGCAAAATAAATGCCTGAGCGAAAATCCATTATTCCTGATCCCGTGGACTTGAAGAGCAAAATCAGCAGTAGAGGGGGATGATAGGAGCTCTGACGATAGAAGAGGCCTTATAGAACAAGATCCAATCACCAATCGAATCCTAGCGCCTTCGTTATTCACGATCTAGCTTTGATTCTTTGATATGTTTCGTTCGACAAGAAGGGTAAATGCACAGATAGGGACCGATTATGAAATTTGGTTCGCTCCTTGCTTACGACCTCTACCCAGCGAAGTTTGTGATTCAAAGAAGGATCAGGGTTTCTCTCTGCTTTGACATCATTTGTATCTGTAGCGAAAAGGAGCTACATTCATGGAGACTTTTGATAATGGTAATATTATGGCTCGACAACATTTATGAGGACCATTCAAGGCTTTGAATGCACTACCAGTTAAATCTTAATGGGTCATTATTTTTAAAATCAACAGTGACAGATCGAGACAGACAGATTCTAATCGAAGGCATAGGCATCGGCACATTTTGAATATCTTTTGCATGCCCTATTTCCAAAAAGTATCATTCGTACCGAAGAAGGAGAGTGCTGTTTGCCGTCTATCACAACTCTATAATAAGAAGGAGGGAAGCCCGGTGCTAGCCGATCGGTCCGACTGTCTCTATAATTAAATCGGTAATTTTGTGTGTCTTTTTGCATGGCCGTTTGTGGGTCCTTCCGAAAGTCACGTGGGCACGACGAAGAGAGTGAATGTCAAATGAGCGCGGTGAGGAAACAGTTATGAAATGGAAAGACGTCATTGCTCTTTATATTGGTCCGTTGATTTATATCCAGGCTATTTATGACGTCACAGACTAAAAATCACAACTCGCCTCAGGACAATCAAACATTTAGGAACTCGAGAAGGTCGGAATGGAAACAATTCACGACCACCTATTAGTGTTAGGAGAACAACACCCACAAAGCGGCATCACACCGTTCAAATTGGGGAATATCACCTAATGGAGAAACGGTTATGAAAAGGGAAGTCAACGGACCCTGTTCATATTGGTCCTCTAACAAGTCGTAGGTAAGCGGTAGTGGGCATATGGTGCACGCACTAGCGTGCGTAGCAAAACTGGTTCGATAAGAAAATGTAAAAATAGTGAACTCTCACGAGAAATCGCTTTGAAAGGAATCTCTGTAAGGTGTCATGACTATGAGCATGAGGTAGTTTTATACAAAGTTCAAATTGACTCAAGGGCAAGAAGTTGGCAACGGTATTACCCCTGCCTCATAGCTAGAACCACATTGAAGAAAACCTTCTGTTTTCTGGAAGTTGCCTAGGCACAATATGCGATCAAATTTCCCTTGATATGGCACAGATTTCCTAGTTCTTGATGAAGGTTGAAAATGCAAAGAACTCCTTCTCAACCAGCCTACTACTTCCCCGTCCTCTCTCCTCCCATAAGAATTCTTGTGCTACCAACGTACTGAAGAGTTTGACGGCGAACACAGACTCTTTTCTCGATTCCGAACAACTGTCCTAGCTCCCAACTCGTTAGATCTTCGAAGGATAAAGGTTTAGTCTTGGGGCGTTAATTAACCCGTTCTCAGGGATGCGCCCATGCATTCAATTTCTATTCAGAATCGTAGTAATCGTAGTAGGCACTGAATGCGCATGTGGTCTATACGCTGTAGCCAGCCGATGGACACGTCAGTGCTTTTGTCTTCCCAGACGAGCTTGTTACCAATTATTTGACCAAGGAGGGATGGAAGGTTTGGTTGGCCTAGGTGGATTTCAATCCGGAGTTCGAATCCATGACCATGCATGTGTGAATCTGCGTTACTATGTACATACGCCACCTCCGCCCTTTTCAGACGTACATTTGCAAAATTTTTGCTTTTAGTGCATTCCATAACAGTGGCATCCTCAGAATCTGTTTTACGTTACAGGTTTTCCGGGCTAGATGTGAGTGGAATGGTCAGATGGTGGCGCTCAAAAAAATTCAGGTCCCACTTACATTTTGAGGCAGCTTACAATCATCATCATCGCTCAATGCCGTTTTTCTTTTCAGGTTTTCGAAATGGTCGATCAAAAGGCTCGACAGGATTGCTTAAAGGAGATTGATTTGCTCAAACAGCTGAACCATGTTAATGTTATAAGGTGTCTTACTAATTCGATAACTTTTTCTCAGACACAATTGGCACTGCTACTACAAGCACAAGGTTAATTGTGAAAAAAAGTTGGTGTTTAGGTATTACGCCAGTTTTATGGACAACAATCAATTGAACATAGTGTTGGAGCTGGCTGAGGCAGGAGATATGAGCAGAATGATTAAGGTGTGTAAGAACCATTTTTTGTTA
Source organism: Haemonchus placei (assembly GCA_900617895.1). NCBI lineage: Eukaryota > Metazoa > Nematoda > Chromadorea > Rhabditida > Trichostrongylidae > Haemonchus > Haemonchus placei. The sequence continues at coordinate 18,389 of UZAF01017650.1, forward strand.
ATAATAGCTCAGCGTTTCCATTTATCCTTGAATTGGGCCACAAACTAATCCAGCGTTACTTCAGCATTTCAAGAAAAATGGTCGACTGATACCAGAAAGAACAATCTGGAAGTATTTCGTGCAACTTGTCAGGGCTCTGGCTCATATGCATTCGAAACGAATTATGCATCGAGGTAAGCTGACGCACTCATAAAGCACCCTAGCACTTTTTTTCTTTGTTAACCATCGAAGCAACATGATCGGCAGACTTGCACTTGTTTGGAACTCCTTGGCAAAGTGCTGGATAGTGCTTCCAAGGGTAGCGTGCAGACAGTATAGCGGCAATTCCAAGAAGGTCAGCTAGTAGGCGTGGGCAGGAGGGCATATCATTATAATTTCTTTGTCGGAGATCATCTTCTATGACCGACGAGTTGCTGGCGCGATCGGTCTCCCTTGTGTTTCCAACGTGAAGCTCAAGCTTGGAAAGAAGGGCAATAACCAGAAATTTTTGAATTCTGCTACAAAATACAGTATAAAAACGGTGCTTGCTACTCTCAAATGATGGTTTACAACGACTGACGTTTTCGAAGCACTTTTCTCGTGTCCTCCAATCGAGTCTATTATGGAGGGAAACATCAACAGAATACCGTCGGCTCTGAAGCCTTCCAAGCGCTACGAAGAAGTGGGGAACCTGACACTGTACTGTGTGGATGTCCTCTTTTTAATTTGAGGAAGCCCAGGAATGTCGATGTAAAGGGCGCTTTACTGTCTAAGGAACTGCAGTTCGTGTTGAGTCATCATCCTCGGAAGTTCCGACATGAATTACTGAACATGGACTTGGAGTGATGAAAGACTACGGAGACTTGGACAGGTTCTGCGTTTGAGGACCGTTTAAGCGTCATTTGGCCCATATAGCTGATTCTTCTATTCCCTCAACAATAGTTTTTCGCCTCTTTTTGACTAGAAAAAGTTTTAAACATTCAACCGTTTTTCACTTGAGAAAACCCAATAGCCAACCACTTTCTTTATCTGCTTATCTCACTCTCTTCTCGTCTTTTCAGACATCAAGCCTGCAAACGTGTTCATCACCTCTGAAGGAGTAGTCAAACTGGGTGATTTGGGACTTGGGCGGTTTTTCAGCTCCAAAACTACTGCGGCACACTCACTCGTGGGTACCCCATACTATATGGTAAGTGAAGAATGAGTTATATCACAGCACTATGCCCTTGTCAAAACAGTTGGTTTTCTTTACAATTCTTTATCTTGAGATTATTGTCCTAATAACTTGCCGTCTGACCGAAAATGTGATTTTGTTCCTCAAATATTTCAGTCTCCTGAGCGTATTCAAGAAAGTGGCTACAATTTCAAATCGGACTTGTGGTCGACAGGTTGTCTGTTGTATGAAATGGCAGCGCTGCAGTCACCATTCTACGGCGACAAGCAGAATCTCTATTCACTGTGCAAGAAAATAGAAAACTGCGAGTACCCTCCGTTACCCGCTGACATCTACTCCTCACAGGTAATCCTAATTTTCATACGCCTCACGTGGCTTTTGGTTACTCGATGGTATCACAGAATCAGAAAAACCAGGCCTGCACCTCTTAGAAGCGAACCTTTCTCAGACTCTGCTGACATCCTGCATTTTGCGGAGAGGGTTCTGACCGGTGCAAGGAATGACATTATTGTCATGTTCACCTTTATTTTTTTGAAACAGTCGGAACGCCAAGCTTTTCTATGGGAGATTTTCTCAACTATACTTGCTTTGCAAATTCGACACGGGGCGCATACGCTTATCGCTTGCTCTCGCTTCTTATTAGGGCGCAAAGTGTGAGGAATTCACCATAATTTAGTAGCAAGGTAAGAGCCAACCTCCTTATGTGGTTCCGACATTGATCTGTTCTTATAACCGCTCTCGTTCAGTCTTATGTCATGAAACAAATGAAAAGGTCCACGCTACATCGTATATACCAGAGGGGTTAGAAACGAGTAGCCCATAATTCCTTGGGTCCGGTATTTTTTTCCAACACTGCGTCGGGCCTGCCGCTCCCTTCGAGTATCGCAGAAATGCGATGGAAGATGGGAGCGCGCAAACTATGAGTTGGTGGGTCCTGGTGTGTGGAACTTAGGGATGAGATGGATAATGTAGCATAAAACTTTATAGACTGGGTGGAAAAATATGAAAGTGTGGGTATATTGCCAGACCTATATCAGGTGCACAGGAGGCTAGGCCTCCCTTCTTGGAGCAGTTTCAGATGAGACGCGAAATATGGCTGTCCGTGCATATCGAGGCAGTTGATAACTACGAAGTAAATTGTTAGTAACAAGGTACTGTGTGATATCCTTCTATACATCATATCCTTCAGACATCATCTGGATGGCTTCACGCATAGAAGGATCACCGGAAAACTCGAAGAAGATCGAACCATGAGAAGGGTAGCTTAGTAGCTCGGTGTCTGTCACAGCGTTGTTTCACGTGCATGGATAGCATTTCGAACCACTGGTGCTGCTGCCCGACATAGAGGAGGTGGTCGACCAAGATCGATCACACCGAGAGATGACCGCTACATTTTGCAACAGGCAGGAAGATCCAACGTGATCCACGTCAATCAGCTACTGTGATTGCAGTGACATTTAATAGGAATTCAAGGCGAGCCATCTCACTCACTGCAACGGCACGACAACTAAATGGTGGCGTCTGTGCGCCCGACGACCACTACATTGTGTTCCTTTGACCATCGCGCATCGGCAAGGCAGCTAGGGTGGTGCTAGGAACATAGCGAGTGGACCGATGTTGAATGGAGTCGTGTGCACTTTTGGGATGAAAGCGGATTCAGTCTGAGTAGTGATTCTGGGTGCAACCTCATGCAGCGAGAGGTGGGAACACGAAACTCCCAGAATCATTGTCGAACGTGACCGTTCTGGTGGCCGAAGTGTTATGGTATGGGGAGGCATCATGATGCATAGCCGTACTGACCCCCAGATTTTTAACCTATGATCCCTTACCAGTCAGCATAATAGTGACGAGGTACTGCTTCCTTATAAGCGTCTTCTCCGGCTGCAGTGGTCCCAAAATTCATTTTTATGGATGGCAATGCGCGACCGCATTGAACAGCATAGGTGGAGGAAATTCCGGCACAAGAGGATATCCAGCGTGGCCTGCCCATTCCCCAACCTCAATCCCGTCGAGCACGAGTGAGATGCACTGGGTAGATGCATTGCAGCACGTCCAAACGCTCTAGTGACCATCGTGCAATTGTCAACTGCGTTGGTACAGGAGTGGAATGCCCTACCACAGGAACTCATTACCGACCTCGTGGAAAGTATGGGATCGCGTTGCAAGGCATGTATTGTGTCCGTGGTTATCATACACCCTATTAGGAGCCCGTCACTTTTGTTGAGATACCAGGATGAACTGTGAGACTTATGTGTAATTGGTACCTTTGAATAAGAATGCCGTATCTGTTCGTTTTATTTCGATTCTCTGTCAGTTGCTTCCTGTGCAAAACCATAGTGGTCCTCTCTGGTATAAGTTTCATCGAGTTCTACTATCTGGTAGAAATACAGTAATCGAAGTTGCTTCCGTCCCTAAGTTTTGCACACCGGTGTATTAACATTTGCCGCCCACTTCCTTCTATCCCAATGTGGTCTTGATCATCGATCCAATAAAATAAAAACAAAAAATATACACAAAGAAGCAATCAAGGAAGAAGGTCAGCCAACGAAAAATATGACCTCCTATTAATTGGCCGAGAGGGGTGCTCAGATCGGTAATTTCGAGTTGAAGTCGTGAGACAATTAGAAAAGATTCGCCGCATGCCGCTAAACGAACGTAGAGAACTGAGGAAAATTTCCGCCGCCCATGATTCCTTACCAGCCTTTATCAGCTGTGAACATCCCCTGCGATCCACTGTCTCCGATCCGGTCACTCCCCATGTCACATACTAAAGTAGCATTGCTCCGCTGCCAAACAAAAAAAGAAGTGATCTAGTGGCAAATACCAACCTTTATTAGATGTTGTCCGTGCTTGTCACCAGGCGTACGCGATCCCAACAAATCCTATATCATTGACCATAATGTCAAGATTCCTCTATTGATCTATAGGGCGCAATCAACATTTGACATGTATAGCTTATTATGAGCCGCTACCAACTGTTATCAGCTCCTGTCATAACGTATCTGCGATAGTATTCCCTTTCACAACTCGAACGGGTCTGCCAAGAAACAGCTGTCATCACCAAGAACGCCACAGATTCAAAGACTAATGGATCGTGTGGCTCCTGCATTCTGAGCTTACTTATTCATGCCTAACGGCTAATATCACTTCCTAAAGATTACTATCAGTGCTCTAGCCCTGCAACATGTATGCTTTCCATATTCGAAAGCTATAGGTCCAGAAGAAGGGAGTCATGACATAAGTGAAGTAGGATACTAAAGCTCGTCATTCAGACGAGTCTCGTACTCTGAATGAGCGTGTAATGCATTCTAAAAGATTGTTCAACGCAAGTTATTCTACACTCCGAGATTCTGCTAAACATAGTTGTCGTTGGCGATCAAAGATGAGTGAGTACCTAAGGGCACAGTTCACGATAAAATGTTTTTTGAGATAAACCGCTAGAATAAATCTGTGCCGCTTCGCATACGTGGCTCTATTAGATTGGAAAACGGCCTATATAGGGCGTTACGAAGGCAGAAATATTGTCCAATATATATGCGCGGTCGAGTTACAACAGCATTGTAGGGGCTGCATAATTCACATGGGAGCCCATGTGGTTCAAATATTTTGTCATGACCCATAGCAACATTGAAAGGCATTCTCGCTTTCTTCACCGCCGACGCACTATTCCCAATCAATACATAAGCTTTCTCGCCCAAAAAGACTACCTCAGAATGATCGTGAACTTCATTCTGATTTACCTCTATCCGATATTGTTGAGCTAATGCAGATATATTGATAGACAGATATGTTGTTGCACAGTTCGCCACTAACTAGCGCTTTATCGTTTACCTCAAACTTGGGTAATTGGACCAAGCGCTGGTTCTACGTCAGTAGAGGCTATAGCACAGCTATATAATGTCGAAGCAATAACAGGAGGTCATGGCATGGAGCATGTAACAGGAAGTGAAACTGGCGAGGCGACTCTTTTATCGGGATGGCAGGCGCACCTGCGCAGTCCTCAGCCAGCTGCAAGGCGTTTTTGTACGATGTTTTCACCATGTGCGGTCTGGAAGCTGAAATCAAGTCACTTTCGTATGGTATGAGTCATAGTCTTGATTGATGAATTGAATGAGAAATTTATATAAAATCACATGTGTTGAATGTTTTGTTGTATATCTTCGACTCGAAGAAAAATCTACTCAGAATATCAGGCTGAGGATATGCTGATTGTGGCTACTTTTCATTTCTGTTCGCATTTTGCTCTATAGATTTGCATGTATCTGATGGAGCAGTCAGTTGATTCAAATGATGTAATTTTACAGCTCCGAAATCTAGTCTCGCACTGCATATCACCGGATCCCTCACGGCGACCCGAAACCACTCAAGTGCTCGAAATCGCTGAGAAGATGAACTACTACTTCCAGCAGCTACCCGGGCCGACACCGAGCACGAAATGAAACGAGTTTTCAGTGCAGAGATAACTATGCGTTTTTATGTCAAAGATGGAATTTTTTCTGGTTTACCTTGGACAACATAGGTTCGAGATACTGATTGAAACGGGTCAACGATAGGAATTGTAATCAGTGGTAGCGGCTGGATAGCTTGAAATGGTCACTACCTTCTGAAATTGTAATGGAGTCCCTTTGGGAGCTTGATCTCCATCGCTTCCGTTACCTTCAGCGCTCTACAGCTAGAGAAGCAGTGACTAAAAGAGCGCTCACCACCTCATCCCCCAACTGAATTATTCTATAAAACGTTCTCGACTAACTTTGGGTAGCGCACAGGAAAGGATGCGACTATTATTGCGAAGTACTTCCAACTCTTTTGCCTTAGTAACTCCTATTTCGGATACCATACTCGTTCTCGTATAAGAAACTGAAGTTACTAAGATGTTTGGTTTCGTTTGATGATGTGCTCTTAATAAGGATTCATAGGCGTTGAGATTCGTGTATGTATATGTGTAAGCATGAGGCAATACCCACGCTATTATATTGTATTTTTAAAATAAGCCGTTTAACAACATTTCGCAAATTCTACCAGCATGTTCTGTCTCTGGATATATTGTGGACACAAAAGATTGATGCCTATGTGGAGTTAGTCCACGTTCACATTAAATAGAGAAGAAATCGTATTCATTTGTTTGTTCCTATATTTAACAAAATTGTATTGGGTTCCGCATTTTTTTTATTCTCAGTTGAAATTCGGATGAAGGTCTTGAAAAAGCTGTATATCTGTAATCAGTGGCCTGGTTCACTATCACATCGGTTCGACCATATTCATTACATGGGTTCCAATCTCATGCGTCAAAACAACATCCCATAAAACATCTGGTAACAAACCACTCATCTATAATGCAAAAATGTTGTAATAACAATAGAGTACGACGCGACGTTACGTCGCGTTATTATGCACGAAGAGGAGTCGCACAGACCGTTCGCATATCGCCTGCCGCTGTTACGCGAACGTAGCGCATGCGAACGCGAACGCGAGCCAAACATACCTAAGCGATTCACATCGATCTCAACACCTGCAAGCATCATACCTACGCTTACCGACATTCCTACTACCCTTCTGATACTGCTTCCTACACAACTACCTCTTACATCTTGTCACGTATATGCGCATGCCTAACAGTCTTATACATAGTTGCGATTGCACTACATCTGTATTACCCCAATCTACACACAGCACACTAGAGAATGCAGTACAGTTTAACGAATAAACATTGAACAACATTATATATTAATAACAAGGTGAGGGAAAGATGCTAGGGAGCTTATGAATATAATCGTGCGTCAGAAGTTCTTCAGCGCTACTTGCCTTTGAGGTTGCGAAGTTGGGTCGGATTCGTATGTTACAACCAGACTGCAAGCCTAAAAATCGACGAGTTCTCGCCCTTCTCAGCTGGACTTCCTCGATATGGTCTTAAGAATGACAATATCGCAGACGATACTCGGCGCTTTTGATCGTGTCCTGGAGAGCTGGTGTATCTTCGAGTAGAAAAAAGGCGGTGAGTGGTGCAGCCACCGCGAGGACGGGACCGGAGACAGACATCAATATTATTCGTGGCATTAACAGCAAACTTCTTCTCCATCCGAAGGGCTCTGATGCGGTTCCTCTCAGCCTTCGCCTCAGTGAATAGCGGGTACAAACTCCCGGAGCAGAAACGGTTTTCAGTCTTGGGGCTCTCGTAAGAAGAAGGCGATTGAAAAACGTATCGGAAGAACAAATTTCAATCGTAAGAAATTGTCGTGGGTTTCCCGTTTCTATAAAACGTAAATGGAGAGCAATCAATAGACAAGAAGTCGAACAATGTTCTCAATTAATCAAAGTCACGTGAGGTGCGAGAGCTGAAAGGTCTTTTGGTTCTATTGTACTATGCCAGAAACTAATACCATCGATCTTAGCCTTTCTCTTTTTCTACAACAATGAAGCGAAGAAACACTAGAATTAGAGAGAGGTCTGGTAGCAGGAGAATTCTGTCAACTAAGAGCAAGAGAATGTTTCAAAGCATCAATTTCTTTCAATAAGCGATATTAAGCAATTTCAGAGCTAGGTCGCTCTTCAAGTTCCTTACTTCTCTCTCCCAGTTTAACTACGAATGAAATTCCCTCCAAAAGATGTCCCAGCGCTGTTTTCAGTTCGCAGGAGGTTTCTCGTTGCTCATAAGTAGATTCACTGCATCGTGAAGGGCCCCTCATCTATACCAGGAGACTGTACTCAATCTGGTTTCTTTTGAAGCCCTAAATTTGATAAGAAAAATGAGGAGTGCCCAGGAAAAATTTCAATAACATAGAGATTGATCCAATGCACCGCTGTTCGTGGTAATCGAAAAATATTGATAGATCTCTGCTACTGAGATCAAAAAGCGGCCAAAAGAACCACAACGAACAAACGATCAAGACGGCCGGTGCAGAAGAAAAATCTGATGAATTATGTAAATACCACCTGACTAGGTGACTTTGAATAAAGACAGTACAGTTTCGAACCCGACACAAGGGTACCAGGAGATGAACCAGAAAAGGAAGTAAGAAAATAAAGTAGAGTAGAGTAGAACAGAACATATTACAACAGAGCACGGTAAAAGTGATTCGCAACAAAGTGTGGGCGATACCTACGACACCAACACCACTCGACCGCTCAGCGCCAAGACAGGTCAATGAATGAAACCTTATAAGTGAGAAGTAAAACCACTGGCTTCCTGCAATTCAAACTTTCGACCATACATAGGAAACTTTTTGAGAGCTCCAGAGGCCGTAATGTTCCACGCTCCGCGAAATTATGGTTACGAGTGACAATGAAGCCGAGGCCAAACATTGGTCATCTATTTGTAAGATCCTCAACACTTCGCTTGTTTCCCTGTTTGACATACCTAGATCTTCACATCATCCTCGAAACCAGAAATCAACTACAATAAATATGAGTAAGGAACATAGTTCATAGCTTTGAATAATGAACGGCGACAGTAGTCCGATCTAAAGAATACAACTGAAGACGTTATTGTGATTAGGGGTCGTTAACATGAGCTCGAAATGTACGATTGGTAAGGAATTTCCTTAGCCTTTTTTAAAGCAGATGGCGTCAAGACTCTTTAGCTTCAACAACATTTTGTCGTGAAGATTTCTCATTTGACTAGTTATTTGGTAAAATTTTAGTTATTACAGACTTTCTGCTCAGAGCTTTCTCATCTAATTATGAAAGGATTCGAATGGTCCTGCACCTGTTTGTGATAACACAGGACAGATATTAGTGCTTCTCAGGGCGGAGAAACCTCGCCTAGTAAGAGAAAGATTCCAATATATGTCAGAGAAGTAGCAATTGTAGTGTTATGAAAAAAGTATGTGCACCATGTCGATAATAAGAGATTGAAGGTAGCGCCATTTCCGAGTGCTCTCCTAAGCCTTTCTGAGTAAATGACAATAGTTCTGATAGCGAATGAAACTCTTGTTCGAGGTTAGAACTTTGTTTTTAGCTCTCACGGAACTGCATAAGCAGATGAGACTAACCAGCTCATGACCCGTTAGAATATCGGAATCGTCATACCTTCAAATTTGAAAGCAGGCACATCAATTTTTCCTCTTCGAGTTTTTCGTTCCTCAGCTAGTTTTTATAGAAGCATTTCACCTGAGGTAACATTTGGACGCAGCATTTTCAGTGTTATCGACAAGATGCAAAGCCTGTTAAAGATCCTCGAAACGACTTCTGATCACAAAGCTCATGATTGAATGACAAAAGCTCGAAGGGAAATTTGGAAACCCGGCGAGATTTGAAAGTAATTTCAAACGTAGCTTTTTGTTAGAAAAAGGTGATCTATACATTGATGGCAATCGGGCTGCGAGAAAAAAGTGACTTTTTAAAAAAAAGCGAAGACCGGTGCTTTTTTCTTCCAGCCGCGACTGTGGCCCACAGTGTGGACTGCATGGCCCCATTTCCTATTTTTCAGGTTCTTTAACGATATTCTATTTTTTGACAACTGTAGCTATTTGTTATCTTGGCGTTTTTCAGACCGTGCAGAATTTGAATTTCAATCCGCTTTAGATCGATTCTGATAAGGAGCAGGCAGAAGATGAGGATGATACAGCACATGCGCCCCTTTTGACATTAGAACAGTAGCATCGTCTTTGGCCAGTGGAATGGAAACACAACAGTGTAGATGGCGATGCCTTTTGTTGTAGAGAATTAATCGATCACTTCAAACTTCATGATTTGCAATATTATGTAACTGTGCACATCAGAAACCAGAAGGCATGGCAAAGCTGAAATTGGAAGAAATTTCACAGAAACCGACAACAAAGAAAAATACAAATTTTATGGCACATGCCTTGAAATACATAGGTTTGGTCAGAATGTCCCCATTGAGAGACTATTGGTCTTTAGAACTAACACTCGGTAATACCAACTATAACAACAAATAATACAGGTGACAGGTCAATCGGTGCATCTTCGAGTGTCACGTACCGAAAATCATCGAGAATGCAACCATACAGGTCTTTAAAAAAGCACTGAAGAACAGTCAACACTGCAAAAAAACAGATCAGCATTTTACAGCACCGTGCCACTAATCAACTCCGGATTCTTCTGGTTCAAATTCAATCCACTACCAATTTGATTTTTGAATTTGAAGCAGCTTGCCCAGCCAATCTGCAATGTAGAACGTAGTAAACGACAATAGGTTTCACAGCGAACACTGCACAATACTTCACTTATCTATCTCTAGGACCCCTTGGATACATGAAGGCAGCGGCTGCACAACAGGTCCTTTATGCACAGGGCCGGTGGGGTGCGCTACCGTCTGCATATCTTTCCCAAGATGACGATATTGGCCTGGCTGAGTTTAATCTGGCAGAAAGCAGCCAACAACTTAGCCACGTAACACTACAGGCGAGAGGGCGGAGATACGATCTAACCTGACGTTTAACTGTATGGCCTACCAACTTTATTAATCAAACAACTCGTACCGCGGTATCATTAGCGAGTTGTGATTTTTGGTCTGTGAGCTCATAAATTAACTGAATATTAATCAACGGACCAATATAAAGAGCATGGGTCGACTTTTCATTTCATAACTGGTTTCTCACCGCGCTCTTGTGATCTTCACGCTCATGATCATGCCTACGTGGCTTTTGGGAGGACACACAAACAGGCACACAAACAGTCACACAAGGTTAGCGCTTTATAAAGAGGATTTCGGTAAATTGTCTAAAAAAATTATTAACCCCGCTCCACCGTTATTTCCTGAGAAGGTGAGGAGTTTGGTGGCATAAGAGGATAATTCTTCGGGCACGTTATTTTCACCTTTAAAAAAATTTTCCGTTTTATTAAAGGTGATCTATTATGAATGGGCTGCTCCGGAATTTGTTCGGTACTGCGAGGTGGGCTATGACTGCTTTCATAGTCCGCCGGCCGGCGGACTATGAAAGCAGCCTATCTGAGATCAAATCGCTTGATTTAATGTTGTCGGCGGGCGGTTTGGAATTAAAACATTGCTGGCTTGTGGAAGGTCGGTCATAAATTGGAACGGCTAGAACTGCTAGGCTATATTCAACTCCCGATCTTAAAATAGCCCGCATACCTCCCAGAACTTCATCACGTTCGCGAATCGACGCTAGCGGGGTCCATTCTAAATCTTGGACTTCTTCAATCACTCCGGCGAGTCGTTTGCTGCTGTTGGGTGCTCTCATTGGCTCACCACGGTTGCGCTCTATTCCACCCTTTCGCGATAGGTGGCATCATTCCCGCACATATTGCTCGATTTCTAAACAAAAAGTGTTTGACAACAGCCGAAAATACATTTCAACTAATTGAATAAAATAGAAACACATGAGTCATCTCTTCTTCATCATAGTCGGGATACTTGCCTCCGCTATCTGCATGTTGTTCCGTCCTCTCGTCGAAATCTTCCTCCTCCTGCTCCGGGACAAGTCGCACAGATAGCGGGATGTAGAATTCGTGTTTCCTATGTTGATAGATCCTGAAACAAATAATATCAAACCAGTCGGTTCGGACGGCTAACGCCGGGCTTCCCTTCTTCTTTGACAAAGTTGTAGTAATAGGCTAACTCTCCACTCCTTTTTGAAACAAACAATAGTTTCCTGTACACGAAATATGACACAGGACCAACAGGGCAGTGCAAATGATATTCAGTGAAAGTCGGTGCTTACGCCTTTGATTGGAGGTGCCGATCTTCTGCTCTCCATCTTAAAAAGAAATGCCTACCAGGAATTCAACTGTTAGACAACCGAAGATCATGCTGCGGAAATGTTCTGAATGATGATAGCACCATCAGGTGTCTTTATCAATCCTTTTCTTCACGGAGATATCATTAGCTGAGAATTCCAGATTACTGGCGGTCGATTAAGTTTTGTCGCAAATGATATCGAACATATATCATCAATCATTCAGTGAGTTGCAAACCTTGTTGAGTAGCGGTCGTAATCTAGTAACAAGAAAAGGGCAAAATTTTCATCTGCTCAGCGTAGTGCCGTTAGTGGGCCCTTATCACGTACCACCAACTTATGTCACCCTACTCTAGCATCCCGTCTTATCGAATGAAACATACTGAACGATCAAAGCTACATCGTAAATACCGAAGACGTCATAATTTTGATCGGTAGGTGACCTACCTTAGGTCCATTATCTTCTGTTATCAGTTATGATCAGTTCCTATCACCGAGTACCTACGATCCTGTCATATTTTACATCACATATTAAAACGGTGAGGTTCCATTGTTAATACGAAAAGTGTAACCCTACCAAACTCTAACGCTCCAGGTCCACGTAAACAGAATTATGAATTTGCTGCTCAAAATTTCTATGGCGCACGTCTCGCCGGCCGAGTCCGGTCCTGCCCAACCCCGCGCCCCACCATAAGTGTTCCCATCCTGCCCACCCCC
>UZAF01017650.1:31081-43358 GCA_900617895.1 Haemonchus placei
CCCCCCCCCCCCCCCCCCCCCCCCCCCCTCCGTACTCCTACCAAGTATGAACCCTCTGGGTCCTCTGGGACAGGAGTTATGAGTTTCCGGTCAGACACACACACCGACACACACAAACACAAACACAAACACACCGACAAACCAACAGACACTTTTAGCGAATAATATATAGTAAGTGAATTATGGAGCAAAGAGGTATATCAGACTAACTAACAGGACTAACAGGAACGGGAGACTAACAAGACGAATAATAATTTAGCAGACCGCTTGAAAGAAAAATAAATGACAACATGACCCCTCTCTGTACACAACAGCATATTAAGCATGCCCACAGTGAAGAGCCAATCGCTCATCCTAAGTATGTACGCAGAGGATTATCCACAGGAACGTTCCCTTTCGAGTACGTCCTCAAACACAACCGCGTTTTGGGGTCACTAACAATTACATGACGCAATCCTTAATCCACACTTCTGTAATGTATCACGGCCGCACATAGTAGCGTTAGTAAGACAATGCAGTTAACACGGCGCTACTTGTTAATCCGTGTTATACCAACGCTATCGAAGACGAAGAGGAGGATGTTCACCGGCCATCTGTGCCATGCGCTTTTATGCAGTTTTACCCGGGGGGGGGGGGGGCAAGTTTTTCAACGAAGCCTTAGGAGGGTAGGATCACTGAGGTGGGTGAGATGATTACCCCGAGCGAATAGCAGAATACTCACCCAGCCCGGTGCTCCTTACCTCCCGAGCCTTCTGGTTAGCTAAAAAATAGCATCCATCTGTCCCGGTATGACACAGAATAGCAAGTAATACCGTGTTAGTTCCTTGATATACTAACTGTTATGTTGCCCCAACCCCACCCCCACCCCCCTAATTACATTTTCACCCAGGCCACCCAGGGAACCTCCAGAGTCATTCGGGTTCGATACAAAAAAATCGAGGAAAACGACTTTTGACTTCAGCAACACTTAGAGAATAAATTAAAGCTTTCAATTTCACACAGTACAGAAAACTCATTTCCGGTTTCTATTTTGTCACACATGAACTACAAAGACATCATTTTGTAAGGTTAGGAACAAGAACTAGTTTTAAAACATATTTTTATGTTTTCCAAAACTATATGTTCACTGGTAAGATGAAAACACTCTTTAAAAAGCTTCTATACAGGGAAAAGGAGTGAACACCGGCAGCTGTTTTCCGCGGTGGTCTTAAACTACGCCGCCGCTGATCGATCCATCGCCCCTTTTACGAACGATCGATTTTCGCGTAATGTTGTTACTTCTACTCACAATAACAATACCAGCCTATGTATGGGGGTGAGTTCGTTTTGAAACCTTGCGATCTTGTTTTTTATTTGTTTTTTTGTGAATTTTCCGAAATATCAAGTTGGTGCGAGAGTTTGCGACGTTTCCGTCAAATTTTTATTATTTTGGACTGAACCGACATTGATGTATAATATAGTCGCCGTTACTTCCTACGAATTGCCATCGATGCTTCCGCAGGTGTTCAGGCGTAGGAGCTGAGGGTGGCAAAATCATTGGTTTCTCTTTTCCGAATGATTTTTCGAAAAATGGTAGCAGGACAGTATGAGGTGCTGGGGTATCCAAGTGGAGACAGCACTTCTCAGTCGGCGGTCTCGTTCTAAGCCAATGCTGATCTCCTGAACTATTCCGCTATTTTAAGATGTATGATTTTCACAGTACCTCCTAAGCTGCAAATGATGCTGCGATCAGCTCTGAATGAAATGAATGCTATGTTATGTGCCCCTCGAGCGGGAGCGATCCACTGGACCACAACGGCTGGCGACAGGCACGAAATGAGTATTTGATGGTGCTCCCTCGAAAAATTGATGATCCCCTAGGCAGCAACTGCCACCGTAATACCACTTGATAGGAGTTCCAAGTGAAGCGAAGCTGTGCAGGTTCATTGAAAGCAGAGCAACACTTTTTTTTAATGGAAACCAGATTTTGCTTACAGCGCTGACACATTACCTACGCTAAGCAGTCGCTCTCCCTTCCTTGTATAATTAAGGTGGGATTCCCGGGTTTCTTCTTTTGAAACAATCCTTCTGTAAGTGCTTTAAGGCGAGGGCGATGGAGCAAAGACTGGCAGGCAACTGAGCTGTTGACATTGTCTGCTGCAGGGTTGATGAGACACCAGAAGACGTACGCTTTTTGGTCGTGATAGTTTGAGGGCTGATGGCTGTCGTTTTCGATGAGGCAGACACTTCTCGCATGGAGGTGAATTCACTATCTTTCAGTTGAGGGGCGTTCAAAGCAGTAATACTCCTTAAGATCCCCGAATTCAAAGCTTTCGAATCATGTTATAGAATGATAGAAGAGAAAGATCCGAAAGCAGCACTGTTAATAGCTGTTTTCTAAATTGAGTGCTTCAGGAGGGACTGTTTGGAACCAACCGGGCCAAATAGTACGCCTCATTTGATCCATTCTGGTAACAAGAAGGAGCCCTTTGTTTACTACTGCAGTGGGCGCACGGCCCATCAACAGTCATCGCGATATTTCGCAAGCGGCCAGATAAATAGTGTTTACGAAAATGTCACAAGTCTTATACAGCAACATGTTATGTTGAGCTGATGTTCAGTTTCTCAGTCGTGTTGTTGCACGGGTGCTTCATTGTCTCTTTTCCACTTTCCTCTTTGTTTTTACAATTTTGGACGAAACTGCAGGGTCACCCCTTTCTTCTAACACTGGGTGACATAGTCAGAGTGGGAGGGCCTTGCAAACCTGTAATGGCGCTGGGAAACGTTTCTTCTTCAGGAGAACATAATTTTTTACAACTCAGATGTGGAGAAGCACCGAGGTAGTAGAAATGATTAGTACGCAGCAATCAATTAGCCATTGATTCTTTTTTTCCAACCCCGACTCAGTAGTAATTCTTCTTTGCGCCATTGAAATCAAGTTCGCATTCAATTTTGCGCAATTCAAGGCATATCTGTCGAGCTAGCTTCAAAACATTAGGGTCTGGGCAAAGCCATAGCTGCTGTAATCTCATTTTTTCTCGTTTTGGAGTGTTTGCGATGGGCTATGTCTATAGATAATCGGGCAAAGCACAAAAGGATGCTCTAAGATGATGTGATTATCAGCTGGAGAGCTTCTGTTTCTATTCGACTGAGGAATGTGTACATTAATTAGTGAGAAGAAACTTTCGGAAAGGCTTTTATTGCGAGACTTTTGACGTCTCCCATAGTTTTTCATTCCATTTAGGTCAGTCATATGCCTTCGTAGGCTTAGGAAGTTGATGAAAGATAAGCTTTCAGTTCACCGTAGCTCGACCCTTTTAGGCGCCCTAAAACTTTTCCGACCTCTTGGTTCCTTTTTTGTGCAAGCTCATGTCTCACCCTTAATGTTTCCTCCTTCAGTCGCTGAATATGTACAATGGGGTTATTTTTCGTTCAAAGATTTGACAATATGAACAGCTCATTTCCTTGAGTGGTGAGAAGGTAGTTGGGGAGGGGCACCGCTACACTTCAACATTGGGCGTCTGAGCGCAGAGGAGCGATAGCCGATATAACCTACATTTGGAGACGGTTCTTACAATTACCCCAGGGAATGTAGTTTCACCCAAACTTGAGAGTGGAGCATCGGGGCGGGTGGAATGATTGCTCGTGCCAAAAGTTGGAACTGCGTGGTAACTGAACATTCGATTGGCCCACCCATCACGGTGCTCCTTCCCTCCTGAATTTCAATTAGAACAATCTATGCTTCGACGGCTTAGAAACGTTCCTAAAGACTACTTATCTTCTCTGCCCTGCCCTTAGCTCTCGTGTTTAAAATGAGCGGTGCCCTTTCTCCAAACAACACTTTCACAAGCTAAGAGTTTATTTGACGCTCTTTGAAATGACATGGCGTACCTCTTATCAACCAGTTTATCTCAATGGGAGTGAAACGACAGCCTGTTCTCCTCAATTCATATCAGTAAATGACTCATATCAAGTAGGCTTATGTGGTATAATGGTAACATTTACACCTCTTCGTTTCTGAAGAAGAAGGAATATGCTTGGGAAGAACTGTGATTTAAAATTAAATAAAATTTGAAAACTTTAGAGCTCATTCAGAGTCTTTCTAGCGCTCTCGCGGCCTTGGCTGAAATCAAGTTCAGGTCTTGGGAGAGGAATAGACAGTGCTGTTGAATATCCCAGATAGCCATAACGATAGTGACCTTGTGCCAAAGATGTAGTTTTTTCAAGAAGCGGTGCACCAACGGATGACATGAGTATCTTGGGGATGTGCTGCGATTAGCGAATTGCGTGTGGGGATGATCTCATTTTCACGAGAGCACAATGTTTCTGAGACCGTGTGTAATCCAGTAACGGCAGAACAAATCATTGAAAAGAGATTGTTCAAGGAATTGTATGTCTAAGGAATTTGCTGGTTTAATCCTCTGATAGAACCCCACGGGCAAGCATGCACATGTTGCGAGCGCGGGGCTCTCGCAAGAGATCCTTTGCAATGGTTTTTTTTGGAGGAGGTATGCGTGCAATCATCGCTACCAATAAGTGCTATGTTGTCAGCCAGCAAATGATTATTCCCTAGTGTTATTGCGACGCCCTATTTATGAATCTCAAAGGATAACGTCTTGGGGCGTTAATCTATCCAGTCGGAGGGATGCAGGCATGCATTTGACTTCCATCCAAAATTGTAGTGGCCTATTGAATGCGAACGTGGCTAAAGAATGACTTGTGGCGAACTAGCCGACCCCGCAAGGACGAAATGGAGTGTTTGGTTGGCTCCGGGACCCGAACCCGTGACCGTGCGTGTGAAACAATGCGCCACTTGCTATTATACCCCTCCCTGGTAATATTGTCCTACCACGTTAGTTTCCAACTTCAGTCCTGACCCACGCCTGCTAGATGCCACACAATTACATGACTCCTGCTCCTATTTCCCTTGTACTCATCTTAAAAGTTGTCCAAAACATTGCTCGACTCAAATGTTCGCTTCAGTAGTTGTGCCACTGGGCTTGCATCAATCAGAAGTTCAACCGGAATTCCATTCCTCACACACTCGTGACTGATTCCCACGTCCGGTATAGTTTTAAAGGATAAAGGATAAAGTCTTCCAGCGTTAAAAGATTAAGTTTTCGGGATGCACCCGCGCATTGAACTTCAATTCAGAAATTTAGGAGTGTTAGTGCGGGTGTGTCCCATAGATAAACAATGGGTGGTGGGGAATATGCTTCAAGCCTTGCAAACAAATCTTGTCCCTAATATCATCCCACAGTGATGACAGACTTGGTTGGCATAGGCGAACATCGATCCGAGGTACGAACCAGTGACCATGTCTGTGTGATAGTGCGCCATTCGCCATTTCACCACTTCCGTCCATGTGAAATGACGTTGACGTGTGAGAACGCAATACACGTTGGTTAGTCGCATTTCATCGTGTTTGAACATGTAAGTCGTTAATTTTGAGAGAGCGTGTCGTTACAATCGGTTTTTTTTCTTCAATTTATCGAGTAATCCATTTCAAACGATGGTGCACCATCTTTAGCTATGAAGCCCTTGTTAATACCATAACTGGCCCGAAGCTATGTAAGTCTAATGCAAAATTGAACTTTTTGATTATGGTCGTCAGTAAATATTCATTACGACACACCTGGAAAGACAATTTCGGTCTCAGAGGCATCTCTACCCCTCTTATCACACAAATAATCCCAACAAAACAGTGACGGAGCTGTTAAGCTGCCAAGAAGCTCTGTCCCATTTCATACCTCTGGTTATCTCTGAAGTTTATGGACTTCAGTTATAAATTTTTCTAAATAATTTGTTATTAACTTGAGAAATATCCTTCTTTGGAAAGAAACGATGCCGCCCTTCCTCGACATCCTTGAATTACCTATTCTTTTGACAAATCTTATGAAAATGTGACTCGGAATATATGAATATCTTCTTCACACACTTTGATTTCAGCTCTGACGATACCGAAGCAATGTCTGAACATAAAACGATCTATGAATTTACGGTTAAAGATGCCGAAGGGAAAGATGTTTCCCTAAGCAAATACAAGTGTGGTTTGTTAGACTCCTTTCTTTCGTTTTCCTCGTGATGACCTTAATTTGTGCTATTCCCTGTTACCAATTTTCTTTTCAGAGGGCAGGTCGTTATCATAGTGAACGTCGCATCCAAATGTGGTTATACCAAGAATCACTACACGGAATTAAAGGCTCTCCATGACAAGTATCATGACCAAGGTCTTCGGGTTGCTGCGTTTCCATGCAATCAGTTCGGTGGGCAGGTAGCCGATGAGTTTCTGTTATTCAATTCATTCGATTTTGAAAAATTCCTTTGAAGAGACTGGAATCCATAGCGAGGTAGAAAACAAGAAGCAGGACATTCTGTTTGGAATTTCAACGATTTGCAAATAATTACACGATTACATGAAACCAAGTTTGCTACCGGGTCGTTACTTGTGTTTTTCGAGGTTCATTTATTTGTTTGGTAGTCCTTGATCGCGAGTTACCATTTGTGATAAGGAGGATTAGGGGAAAAAGCGACATTATCAGGAAGAGGAAGCCGATCTTCCATGCGAATCAATCTAACATTGGTGATCATGGTATCACTTACGTTCGACTCGGTACAAGATAAAGGAAGTAGCCTAATGTGAGGAGTGCTACTCGAGTGGCTGTTTTCATAGTCCGCCGACCGGCCGGATTAGCAAATTTGAGGGTGCTGTTAAAAGGGATTCTCGAGTTACTTTGTGGCGTATTTGTTGCCTTATATTCTGATTAAATAGTATCCTTTCTTGCAAATTTAATGCGCAGATGACTCCTTGTGCATTGTTCCAATCCACGAGATCTCGAGTAGAGGGCCACGAATAGCCGTAATGCAAGAATCCCCCTTCAAAGTTGCTCCGTACTCCGGAGAGAACCTAATAGCTGAGTTTTTTGATGAAATAATGGAAAGTTCTAAAGAAGTTCACGATAGCTGCGGTCGCAAGGTTTCGCCTACCCATTATTCAATGTGTATTACTCCATTTTGCTCTCATACGAGATACCATTTGCAGCTGCTTCCTAATGCGTTATTTTTGTATATGAAGGCGGCCTGCAGAAAACTTTAGGGAACATGCAGTTATCTGTAGTGAAAAAAACAGGCTGCTTCTGTGACATAGCTCCTTGGATTAATGGAAAAGCAAAGTCTTAGTTGGAAGGAAAGGCTGAATGAGTCGGCATGGCACTTGTGAAGCCATGCCGAGCATTTCCACGAGAATGCTCAATTTTATTATATGCTTTAGTGCGGTGGTAAAGGTATGTACGTGTCACGCTTTCCATATGCATAAAAAATTGCTGGAGCAATCTGTCCGTTTATGAATTTTGCAATAATTACGTAGGCAGACCTGCACTTCAATAACTGTTCCCAGAATATATTTTCGCTTAGACCATATAAGCATTACAACTATTATGTGGTTAGCTATTAGCAGATCTTTTTCGTAACTAAAGGAACACTTAAGCAGGAATCGCCTGATACTTGTTACTTACTGCTGAAATGCAACATATGTAAAATTCTTTATTCTTGGGTATCAGTCGTGTTGTGACTCAGAAAAAAGGGCTCGATAGGCGGGGTATCATTGCAGAAGGCTGGTTGCAAACAGTTGGTGGCAATCCATTTAATCGAATTTTTCTTGCCTTAAATTTCAACATCTTTTCGCATGACACTTGTTCTAATGACTGCTTGTTAAGGAGCCGGCATGTGAAGCTGAAATCCTAAAATTTGTCAAGGATACATACAATTACGAACCGGATTTGTACGCAAAGGTACGTTCTGTCTGGATGGGCGGTCCCTACGCTCTTCTTGTATTGCGTTCAGTCAAGTTATAAGATCCGCGAATTGAAGAATTCTCGCGTCTTGGGCTGTTTTCTCTTTTCATTCAGAGCTAAGCCTCAGTGAAAAGCAAAAGTACCATCAGCTTTGAGCTGGAGATCTCATTTGATTCGCTTTTTTGGACTATACCTTTTTTATTCAATTTTATAGGGACTCTGTCTACCTCAGATCTTTCCAATGAGCATTCATAGGCGGTCCTGGAAAAAAAGCATTTCTACTCAGATGACATCAACTGGAAAGTATCGAATTCGAAGTTCTTTACTAAACTAGTCAGAATCGTATCTTCAGGCTCGGGATTGGGCAAGGATTAATGCGCGGCTCAGGCTCCGCCTAGCCTCACATTCTAACAGTTCCGTATTTTGCTTCTCGAAGCATTTCCCTGCCATAACTAAATAAAAATCCCGAAGTTCATCGAAATCAAATTAAAAGGAATGCGTCTTCACTCCCCCCCCCCCCCTCCATTGCGTGGTTTGAATCGTCGGGTGAATACAGTATCCCAGTGGATTTACTTTCATATCTCTAATCAAACTACAGCCCAGAGCGCTTTACCGTAACTTGGTTTTGTTTTAGGTCAAAGTGAATGGAGCTGAAGCCGATCCATTTTGGCAGTTCCTCAAGAAGGAGCAAGGAGGCACACTAATCAACGCAATCAAGTGGAACTTCACGAAATTTTTGATTAATCGAAAAGGCTACGTGGTAAAAAGGTAATTGGTTTAGCTTCACATATCAGGGTCACTCATTGTTGTCGTCATAGCTATTTTTGTTAACCTTGCTCCCTATTGTCAGAATTGGGGTGATGTTATTAGAGCATGCATCTTCTGTACAGACTTCTTTTCCCGAGTCATTCATTCTTCCTCTTGATGGAGAAGAGACCGAGAATATCGAATGAGACCGCCGAAGCGTCTTTTTCCCGATAATATCCGATACAAGGTCAAGTTCGTATTACCTGTTGTCCTGCTAATCATCGATTTGCCTGAGCCTTCCCAGAAACGTCTCATTTGTACCTATGCATGTTGAGATGCAATGTAATTAGTGGCTTTCATCGTGCTCGGAGCGATAATTATTTCTTTCATCAGAACATCCAGTCGGTAAATGCCCCAATTCAGTAGTTACGATGAGATCCATGAGGTGTGCGGTTCACCTAATCTTCAGTTTCAAGACTGTGGGAAGCTTCCCAGTTTTGGTTCGTGGCAGCGCTCGGACTCAGGCCCTCTTCAGCTTTTGAGCGAAAGTGGCGGCCATTTGAGCATTCTCTTTTTCATAGTAAAGGAAATGAGGCAAAATAACTGCTTTTCCTGTTCGTAGAGAGGGCAGCATAGTCAAAAGGTGGGCGCTAAGTCGAATGTTCTTTGCCTTCCTTACCAATCACTCGGACTGTGACCTTATGCTCGTCTAACTGCTAGTTCAACCATATTGCCGGTTCCATTATCAAATACGCGCAGGATAGCTTTTTCATGTTGGTCTCGTTAAGCGTAGAAGGAGCCGTTCAAGATCAGTTCGATACCCTGAACATGCCTTCAAAGGTTCGGTTGTTGTCAATCTTCCCACCAGCTCATGCATTCCGCGTGCTCGATACACGGCCCTTTCAGCTTGATTTCATTTACGGACCGGAAGTGGTGCAACTGTTTGCAGTCTGCTTTCTTTCCCATGTTCTTCGCTTCCAAATGACGCACGATTCTTTGGAGAGGAGCGCTGAAAATATGAGTGAAGTGACATGCCCTGTTGTACTCATTCTCGGATCGACGGTGTTTTTCTTGCGCTGATGAAATTTTCCCTCGTGAAGTTGTCATGTTGCCTGAAGTCCCACATCCACAGACCGCTTTTTCTCAACACGACCAGGAGCTTCCTTCAAATCGGTGGGCAGAATAGCTCCCCTCAGAGCCGAATGGAGAGTACCTGACCGCGAATAACGGACTTGGTGACTTGCATTTTATGAGAAAGCGCCGTGTATTATGCGATACCCGACAGAATACTCTTCAGGAGTGCTGGTCTAAGTCGTGTGTGTGGTATTTTTTGTACTAATATGTCGAACCCAAGTGAGAACAGCAGAATCGAGTACCATTGCCTTCGGGTATGCAGTAACTGCTCTATTAGTACGACGAGTATATGCCCTCTTGGTCAGGTAACCAGCGCAGCCGGTAATGTAGGTGCTCTTTTCAGCTTATTCGGCCTTAACCGGCGCTGCTGGCCTTCCATCTTCTATCACTCCTCTTCAAAGCATCGTAGGTTCGTATGTTAGTTGCAATACTTCTTCTCGCGGGAACACATGTTGAAGAAATTCGAAGGTCGGGGGGGGNGGGGGGGGGGGGGGGGGGGGGGGGTTACAATAGATGTTGTTCGTTGTTGTAGGAATTTTTGAAGTCTTGGATCAGTTTTTCCGTTCTTTTCCGTGATATGAACCTTCTCAATCACTGTTTAGGCCAATCTTGTCGTTCAGTCCGGAAGCGCTGACTTTGAAGGCGACCTAGATTATTAGAGCTCGGGCTGAACCACTTATAGTCATTGGCAGGCTTTGTATGAATTGAACAGCAAAGCACCTGTTAATGATGGGCTTTCTCACTTGTAGGTTCTCAATCCGGCATTCATCATGAGGTTTATAATATACCCGTTCATTGCAATGGATCACCGGCCTATCATACAAACAGTTAAATTCTGATTATATCCGACTGCCAAACTCAGATAACGAAGCAGTGTCGTGGCTGTACTTTGACGGCAGCCCGTTTTGCCCCGCCACAGTCCTGCCGGGATATCCCCTTTTACGAATTGGCAACTACATATGTTTGAAGTTAAGTGAACAGGTTGTACGAAACAAATNACAATAGATGTTGTTCGTTGTTGTAGGAATTTTTGAAGTCTTGGATCAGTTTTTCCGTTCTTTTCCATGATATGAACCTTCTCAATCACTGTTTAGGCCAATCTTGTCGTTCAGTCCGGAAGCGCTGACTTTGAAGGCGACCTAGATTATTAGAGCTCGGGCTGAACCACTTATAGTCATTGGCAGGCTTTGTATGAATTGAACAGCAAAGCACCTGTTAATGATGGGCTTTCTCACTTGTAGGTTCTCAATCCGGCATTCATCATGAGGTTTATAATATACCCGTTCATTGCAATGGATCACCGGCCTATCATACAAACAGTTAAATTCTGATTATATCCGACTGCCAAAGCTCAGATAACGAAGCAGTGTCGCGGCTGTACTTTGACGGCAGCCCGTTTTGCCCCGCCACAGTCCTGTCGGGATATCCCCTTTTACGAATTGGCAACTACACATGTTTGAAGTTAAGTGAACAGGTTGTACGAAACAAATCTGAGCTTCATACCTATTACGCACTTAGAACGAGTTGTATTATTTGAAATTAAGTTTGAAGTGCAACGCAGTACAGAAACCTTTGCACTGCTTGGCTGATTTTCACTGTTTTTCACTTCCTCTTACTCAGGTACGCACCTACGACATCTCCTAGCGGAATGACTGCTGATATTGAAGAGCTGCTGAAGGAATCTCCTTAGATAATCGTTTTGCCTTTTGTAAACAATTTGTTTTTTAGGGTATTTGTGAATTGTTTTTGTTATTTTGGTATTCAAAGCTTCTTGCTGCTCGATTTTAACCCATCTACACACAATAATAAAATGCTGCGCTATTCCGCTTAGAAGTGTTTACCCTTTATATCCGTTACACAACGTTCAAAATGCTTCTAACTGGGAATTTCATTGGTGAGGGCATCACTGAGGAATTTATGAGCTTCGTAGTAGTGATGATGGTGGTTGAATAACAGTAGTTCTGAGTTATGAGTTTGATGGCGTCAGCTTTGCCGATATAGTATCACTTTGATAACCTGATATATCGGCCTCCTCGCCTTCTTCAGAGCCTGAATACCGAAGAATCGACTGGGGACGACCCTTCTGAGTCGGTACCAGACTCGTCTAGGAAGATGAAAGCATTGACTGGTATCTCGGCTGGCTCAATGTATAGGATACATTAACATTCAATACATTTCTACGAGTCTGAACGTAATACGAATGCGGCGGCACATTCCTCGGACGGATTTGATTGACGCCGAGTGACCTTATCCTTTATCCTTTAATTTCGCTCTAGAAAAGAGCGTTTGGATCAAATAAATGTGGTCAAGCAGGGTTACGCTGATTGTAAACACATGAAATCTGAGCCAGCTTCAGCTTGTTTTTGCTTTGTCTTTCATTCACAAAGTCTCTGGGCGGAACATGAACTGAACTGCGCTGTGTTCAAGAGCGTCAGTGTTGTGATTAAGCATGATTGAGAGGAAATAGTAATAGCAACATCTTTTATTTAGTTGAAATTGACCGTGTCTTGGAACGACTTATCGACAAGTGTACGAGAGTTTATGCATGGTGAGAGAAAACTTCTATTTCTTTCAATTATGAGTCAAGCAAGCATATTTCCTAGGATCAACGTGAGCAAAATCAA
>UZAF01017651.1:23786-43349 GCA_900617895.1 Haemonchus placei
CACCAAACCATTTAATATTAGTAACGAGTCGGAAAAAGATGAGAGATGCCCTTCACATAGGTGATATGGTTCAGAACCAGAGGCTCCAGGTGCCGTAGTTGTTGGCATCGCTCCGGTTCCTGTTTTGTCCATTTTGTACTTTTAATCGTAATTTTAGATCTTCATCGATTTTCCTTCTCTTTCAATAGCTATGAAGGAATAGTTCCATAGAAGGGGTAGTGAATATTCCCTGGTAATATTATAATTACCCAGCCTCGAATGAACTGGAACCTCAACCAATCCCCGATAAGGTCATAACATGATTTTGAATGTTCCTCTCGAAATTTGCCTTCAATGGAATTTTTGCAACTAATTTTCCACTAATGACCGGCGATAGTTCCCTTTTCAGAACTTCTCTATCAAATTACGGTCACAATTGATGCTCTCGATGAGAGCTTACGGTTACGATGGCAATTTCCTGAAGCTCTCCTGGCACAGGTTTGTTTTTCACCTCTTCTCTTTTCAGATTTTCATTCTTCTTTTTCTTTGAATTTGCTTTGATACTTCACTTAACCAAGCTTACTTTAACTTACTTCCGTAAACTTTTTGATGAAACCTTCATCAAGATGAAGCCTCTCGTCAAAGTAGTCCTTCCCAGGTGCCCACATCTCTTCGCGGAAACTTGTTTACTGGGTTAGATATCGATTCAACTTTTTCTTGAAAATTTTACGGAAAGCTACTGAATGTATATGAATTGCGGGTGAAGGGCTCTAATTTTGTTTTCTTCCCTCGATGGTGTGGTATCGTAAATGAGATAGGTCTGATACCAGCTAGTTAACCCTAGGTAAGACTCATTCCGCGGTAATATCCGGTAGAAATTCGGACGGGATATCACCCTTGGAAAATCCTACAACGACATTGAGGCACGATTTACCTCTGTTCTACTTTGACACTACCATAAGTGGTTTTACAGTGTTAATATTATGATAGAACGCTTTGAGTTTTAATGCTAATCCACTTCAATGCCTTCACAATACATGATTTTGTCCATTTAGGTTCAAGAAGTGGCCGCTGCCGATGTGGGCTGGTATGCTCAAAGCAGGCCGTCTGATGGAAAAACAGGGTGGAGATGGACTGCATTACCTCCTACCGTATGTCTACCTTCTATTCTTCAAATAGCCGTTCCAATTATTCACAACGAATTTTAGGCATTCCGGAACTCGACCCTTTCGACGGAAATAAATATTCCATTTGAACCTACCACTCATCTACAGGTTCATTTAGTGTTTACTGAATGTAATTTGATTGCTCGTGCCTTACCGTAACCTCTTTTATGTCCGCCTCGCACTCAGCTACCGTAATCGTGTTGGTGTGTCTCGTGCGATCACGTATCAAATGCCTTTACGAGTTGTACCCAGCCGACTTGAGATCTCGTCACAACTTCAGGTCGCTGTAGATAAAGTAGCGATATGTTGGAAAGCTGAAGCATCTATGGTGAGCTCAAGTTCTTCATTCGATTTCAGTCATGTTTCAGTCACAGAATCGAGAGTGGCCGTCATTATAAGACCTTTCCAGGATTCTGAAGTGGGCAGTGGGAAGTCACAGAACTTTTCGAGGGCATTTAGTAAAACATTCGTAATGCTACCAATCTGGGTAGGCTGTCACACTCGCCTTAGTGAGATCAGGGCTGAGTGGACAGCGCACGGTTTTCTCATCTAATCCTCCCTGCCGTAGAGATCCATATACCTGGTACTACCATTTTGATTGAAACTTTACTAAACCTTAGTTTATTAATAGAAATGATTATACATGGCACAGTATCTTTTAGTTCATTACTGAAAAGTGCTCTCGATTTTTTCTTTGAAATTTTAACTAACTAACTTCAAACTCATCTGGGTTGTTACTGATTTCTTTCTAGACACAATTCAAAATCGCTCTGGCTACCCTTGATGGTAACTCTCTCTTCACAGATACCACAGAGAAAAAGTAAGACTTTCCGTTCTTCTTCTAGTTTTTCTAATATTCGCTAAACACTTTTCGGTAAAAAATATGCTTGCACCCTTTTGGCTGATATATCTGAAAATAAATAAATAATTAGGTAAACAAATAAGCATCTGACATCTACATGCATTGTGAGGTTAGCCGACATTTATGCCGGTATTCCTACCCTCCCAGAGCTGGTTCCAAAAAATTGATCCGCGGAGTTATGGACAGCATAGCCGACATGACAGTGTCTGGTCCTTAGATCAATAGGCAGAACGTCATCTTTTGACAATCGCCCTCATCTGCCTTGAATATTCATATTTCGTTTGAAATACGTTACCCGATTCTGCTATCTCTCAGATGCTATCTTTTGGAATCACTACCTAAGGAGAACTGTTGTCTTGCAACGGTGACCGATATCACTACCGAAGAGCAACAGCAATCGGCCAATGTAAAACTAGACATCATCCAACCGGCTGGTAAAAGCAACTTTTCTTCCCGCTTTCCAATACAGTGCGGTTTTGATTTTCCACTCGATTTTGCCTTCCAAGAACTCATTCAAGCGCCACCAGAGGAAATGGCCCCGGCACCAACTCGCTTAGTTCTTTCGACCGGCACCCATCTTCTGCAAATGCGAAACACTGACGACTACATTGTATCCGAAGAACCACTGGCGATTCCATTTGAAATACCTGAAGGCGATTCTATTACTAGTAGGTACTTGAATTGTTTGTGTTTACGAACCAGTTTCATCATACTTCATACTACCCCAGCTGTCAAACCGTCTGACCCTTGCGGACCCACGTCTTCATTTGCTTCCATTTAAGGCGTCGAAGGTATCTCATCAACTTCGCTTGTGGTTGGAAGCAATCGTGGATCGGTATGGTTACTTTCACTGGAATATAATGACACTGTTATTTACACCACACCTACCGTGATCCGGCAATCAGATGAGGTGGAACATTCCGCAACGCAAATCGAATACGGTAACTTTTCTATACTGGAGCTTTTCTTACATTTTATTCTTCACTATTTTTTTCAGATTCGATGCAAAATGCCATTTATGTGGTTCTAAATGACAAAGGAATTGCTCGTTGTACACTAGAAAATCCTTCATGTTATGTTCTGCCCAATTCTGATTCTCTCAATCCAATTCGAACAGTGGCTGTTGACAGTATGAATGGGTAAGGCTATCAGCGTAACAAATACTATCATAATTATCTACCTGCTATTATACCCTCGCACTACGCAATACAAGAAAAACGGCAGTACTGGCAACATTCCAGCTTTTTGTACTTCCTTGGCGCTGATCATCAAGTCTATCGGTCGGAACTGTTACCATTCGAAAAAGTAGAAAACTATCAGCTGTCCACAGTCACTCCTTTCACAGGTAATCTTTTGTTTATTTATCTACAATTTCTCTTACTTATTAAACTATTCACCCTCCAATGGACTTTATTGATACATACTCCGGTTAGGCAATGTTCTGATATCGGCTTACAGGTTGATAAAATGGAAGCTAAAAATCATTTATAAATTCGGAACATCGACTTTGAAAAATTGGTCCCGAAACTTCGCTTTCGCTATTGTAATAACTAAGTAACGAGGTTCAAGAGAAAAAGGAACAATTACGGGGCTAACAACCTTATGTTATGCCCGAATTCACCCACCAATTTGGAAAACATGACTGAGAGTTCCACCCAGTTATACACTCATCTGGACTAATGTGTCTTTTAAAGGCACAGTTCACGATAATTTTGGGGTTTCCGGTTTTTGACGGATAACGAAAGCCCACACTAGTAAAACGGGAAAGAAGAAAACGCGAAAATTTGCTTACAAAAGAAATAAAAGAGAGAAAAAACTAGTGAAAAATGATGGTGGACGAGTTCAAGGCGAAAAAAGGATGGATCACGCGTTTGTGCGAGCTCCTTGAGGCTTACCTTCTGGAAATGCAACTGAGTAATTGGACGGCCCTTGGATCTGTAATACTCGGGGTCTACTAATAACAGTAAATGCATGTTCCGCAGCTTCAGGCTTCGACTAAGACGAGCGCTTCAGTCCAATCACGATAATTGAAGCAAGCAACAAGTTATCAACTATTAAAATTAGTCTTTTGGCACTCCATACTTTTTGGTAATAATATACATTCCTGTGATTTGATAGCAAGGAGGAACTGAAGAAAGAACAGCTCGACAGTTCAGAAAAGAACAGACCAGAAAACAATTTAACCTGTTTAATTGCCTACTTGTGTCACACCCTTCATAGCCGCGTCCTATCCTGAGTAACTTCCCAAGAAAGGAACAATTTTGAGTTCCCATCTCGTCAGAGCATTATCGTTCATACGTTTAAAATCATTTCCAGTACTTTTGCAGATATACCTCCATCAACGGCTATTGAGATAGACAGGGAGAAATTTCAACTTCTGGCAGCTTTACAGAATGGTTTGTCAATTTGATCCTTTCTTCATATGAAGTAATCGATAAAAAGCTAAATTTCTTTCAATGTTCTCCAATATTTTTTCTTTTGATCTATTATGTCTATTCGGCTGCCCTTATGAAAATTGGAAACTACTCCGGTCGATCCAGGGTTCCATAAGGGCAGACATATCATTGATATCGTTTGAATTTCAGGAACAATTCTGGCGAAAAATCTGATTTCCGGAAAGTTGGCAGCAAAACGCAGCGGCGAATATCATGCAGTGAAAAGGCTTCTGATTGAGAAAAACCGAATGTTCTGGTGGCGAGAAAAATGTGGTGACACACCCCTCGATGAAATGTGTTTCTACTCTGAAGACGGACAGAAGGACGCCGGCGATGCTCATTTCAGTAGGTAAGCGGACTTTGGCTATCTTCGTAGGCACAATCAGTAACGGGATTATGGGCGGAGAATATCGGTACGATAGTTGACGAATGCTCCGTAGATCTCTTTCATTCTAAACCTTCTGAGGCATAACCCAATGGCTAGTATCTACCAGCAGAGGTAGTAAATGAACGGTAATGAACGGTGTTTTTCTTCTATCCGCTCACAGCAGGTCTTCTTTGAAGAGTCGAACACTACTACAACTTCATGGTTCCTTATTACTTTTTTATTATATTCACGAAAAATTCTTTAACCATTCAGGTATCTCTACTCTGGAAAGATAGTCGACTTCGCTATACTGAGCGATGCCGTTCTTCCACCAACTCTGACCCCACCAGAAAAGATCGGACTGGTTATGAGCGACTTGAGAGCGAAAATTAGCTGGATCCCTCCAGTAAATCTTCCTTTTCAAGGTGATCCGTTAAGACTTTTCGAAACGATAGCATGGCAACACTCTTTTTTCCATCCACATATTTCTCACCCCATGGCCAGTAATTTTACGGAATTTTTCGTCTTTTCTTTAGCATTTTCACATTTTTAAATAGCTCTTGTGTTAAATATCGGCAGGTACAGTGTACCAGTACAGTTATTCAGTATTCGGAATGACATCCGAAGTAGTGTAGTCTCTCTTTTAATTAGTCCATTCTAGCTTCCGGTAGCGCATGGAGAAACATTTCGTATGAGGTTCGCCTAGTTCCATCTGGCAATCCTGATTCACCGGTGGCAGTCAAAATGAGCAACGAGACGTCGGTGGTGAGGAAGATTTTCTTCTGCAATTTCCTTCATTCTTTTCGAATAAGGTGGCGTACAACTCCGAACTGACCCATAACAAGCGCGTGCTCTGTCCAGATCGATTTCCACTCAAGTTTTTCAGGTTTTCCAACCCTTCGTGAACGATTAACCGATGTAGTCTCGACTGAGAGAACAAAAGCTTTAAACCAAAGGGTCGCAAAGGCAGGATTCATCAACTCCGAAAACTATTAGCTTTCCACAGAAATTCTACACTGTGAGACAGCAATAAAGTAATAGTAATACTAGAAATGCAGTAATGTAGGGTTGGTTTACCCCCGGGACTTTATCCTCGAACAATCTGGCAAACATTCGCAAAAGTTTTGGGAGATTTTGAAGTTTCCATAGCATTTACGGGGGCCGAACCTAGACCTACGACGACGAATACTGGTTACATTTTTTTGGATGTGGGTCGGCACCCTCGCGATGTATTGCAGCAGAGAAAACCACTAGACTTCAGGCATACCTTTGGTCAAAGGATAAAATTTTTAGGTCCAGATTCGTAAATTCTATTGTCGAACATTTTTCAGATGGTACCCATCAGTCCCGGTTCCGAGTACACCGCTTCAGTCCGTGTCTGCTGGAATTCTGTCTGCTCACCGTTCGTGAACGTCATCAATACGGCGTTCGCTGCACTGAAATGTTAGTCCAACCGCTACCAAACGACATTTTTCAGCTTGATTCTCCAATGAAATATGTGGACTTTGAAAACCACTTTTTCAGATCCACCGGTAGCCTTCCTTAGGCGGTCAAACGACGCCACCACTGCGTTCGATCTTTTGGGCGACGAAATGCAAGCGGACGCCATCAGTTAGTTACATTTTGAGGCTTGCTGTCACATCTTCCCTCGTCCCCTTCCCCTCCCACCCCTTTGCCTTCTACTTCTCAAAGAATGGGAGGAAAAGGGAATTAGGGAAGGTTTGAACAGAAAAAGTTCCAAAAACTTTGGCTTTACTGATTGCAGCTGGAGTTTTTCAACCGTGCTGTGATGGTATTATGGCGTTCGACAACACCACTAAAACGCTCTATACTTTGGATGCAAACGAGGTTGTACAGTGTGTCGTTTCTATCGATTTTATTCTTCCATTGAATAGTTCTATACACTCTTGAGGACTGTAAAAAAATTTCCCTCGACTTTCATTTCTCAGAACTCTATTCATTTCTATGGCTCAGAGATAGAATAATAAGATAGGAAAATAAACAAATAAGTAAACAAATAAATTCCAGTGCGACGTCGTCTATCATCGAGTTTCTGAACCCGGCGAGGTGTTCCCGTTCACTAGTTTTCTGTCCGTGAAGTTCCTTACATTATTGGCAAGCAGGGCAGTTCTGGTGTTGGCTACCTCCTATCAGATTGTCAGTTATCGTCTTACTGGAACTGTGGAACATGTGTAAGTTCCCAGACCCTTTTCTGGTAACCACTGATACGGCCTGCCAAGGAGCTCCCAGTTTTACAGGATTTTCTCGTGCTCTTCACCTTTTGAAGAATGTCCAGAGATCATTGGGCTATCGTCGGATGATACGAGCGGCGAAATTCATTACCTTGCTCAGGTGATCTGATTTTTATTTGTGGGTAATTTTTATTTATTTCTATGTTCTAAACGATGATTCAGTTTCTCAACGGAACCACCGTCCTGTATGAGCTGAATCAGGAAGATCGAACACCACGCCCACTAGCTACCTCAACTGACTTGCCACAGTAAGTTCAAGCTCTCGAACTCTCTAGCTAGCTACTGACTACTAGTAGAGCTACTGGTCAAAAGGCAGTAGGATCCGTACATAGCTCTATCTCAGATAGATCTAAACTGAGCCAAAATGAATCGGTGATTAGTACGGAAGACTTAAAGCCTCCAAGGAAAAAGGGGCAGGCTTGTATGATTGGGTCTTTCTCTCCTGCTTTGTTCAGAGTACCCGGGCAATCTCAAAGCCGAAAAGCTTTTTTGTCAAATACGGCCTAGAGTCTTTGGCGTTAATCAATCCGCTTTGTGGAATGCCCCTCACTCGGCTTCCGTTCACAATTGTGGGGTTGTTCTGAATACTTATGCGGCCTATACAACGATTTGTGGTGGCCAGCCGATGTTTAAGTCAGTGAATTAATCCTCCCAAATCAGTCTGGTACCAATCAAGACTCCAATGGCATGGAAGGCATATGATTGACTCGAGGGGATGTCCGCTCAAGATTCGATCCCCTGACCAGACTTGTGTGACAGTACGCCACTTGCCACCTTCCCCTCTCATCACAATATCTCTGTATTATTACTAAATTGCTATCATATTTAACCAAAATACAGTATTATATAGCAACCTTTTGCAGGATGCGCCAACTGTTGGTGACAAATAATAAGGTAATCTTTGTAACCCAACGTGGTCGAGTCGGCCAGAGTGACAAGAAGCTTGGCTCGTTGAACGTCAACTACGCCCTCGGTGATGTCAATACCGTAGTTCCAGTAAATCCAACCGACATATCAAATCGAGTGGAAATTCAAGGTAAGTACTTCGAGGGTCAAGGTACAGAGTTGGGCAGATAGTGAATCTACTTCAAAACGAATTCATGCCTCAATAAGCTCTTTGACCGTATGATATTCTTCCGCCATTTTCTTAAAACCACTCCTTTACCTCAATCAATTCGAAAAGTTTTGCAGCTGATAGTGTTGTTATGGGCGAAGCAAAGAAGGACGAACTGTCGTGGGTAGTGGAACCTCGACAAGAGCCCGGGAACGTTCTTTATAAGGTGATTTCTTTAACTCCTTCTGTTTGTCCTCTTGATTTATTCTCACTCATATTCTCACCGTCGATTATGAATTCGATGAAGAAGCAAGGGAGGCCAAAGGAGGTTATAAAGACGCCTGGGACTATTTTTTCGAAGCCGACCTCGCTCCCTAGCAGGATGAATCCGATTAAAGCCAAATGTCTCCGTCCGTTGGGACCATTCAACAGAACATAGATTACTTTTCGTTTTGACATTTCTTAATGGACCAATACTCTGGCTTTATAGGAACATCGTTATGTCCCTCACCCACCCNTAATTCTCAGTCGTTGACTTGACGAGTTTTCAGATATCACTGTATAAAGACAAACTCTTTGTTGGAGATGCCCACACTGCAATCACAACACTCACGAAGATGACGTTGCCGTCAGAATTGCTCCAGTCATGGTCATCAGCTCAGCGATTCGATGTCAGCATTGCCGGTTCGCTTTCTCCTACGCTTCAAGTTTGATTCCTCTGGAATGCTGAATAGATATGAAGTGTTAGTTTTCGGAAAGGGTACTGCCTATACCCAGACGCTTATTTCTCGACGACAAGCTTGAAGGTGGAAAATGAATCTGTTCGCAGTCTCCTGTCGATAGTTATCCCCTTCCCCTTCCGTGTCCCTCCGGTCTCCACCTCTGCTACCCTAGTAGTTGATCATTTCAGAGATGGAGATCCTTCAGTGGGGGTGGGGGAGAGGGGCGGAATAGTAGGAAATCATTACTTTTTTATGATGCGCCCGTTGCTTTTACTCGAATAACTAGATCAATGATACTATGCGGCCACACCATCAAACAAGGGGGAGTGATAGAAACATCCAAAAGTCGCAGTTACCATCCTGGCTTCACTCGGTAATTTTGTCAGGGGATATGAGATCAGGATTTGCCATTCTTTTTCTGATTCTTTCATATTTACAAATGGCATGGCTCCTTCCCCAACGATTCCGATATCTTCAGGAATCACAACATGGACGTCGTTCAATACAAGCAAGATTGGACTTCAAGCACCGTTGAAACCTCCAACAGCTCCAACAAACGTGCGACTCTATGCCACCCAACAGGTGGGCTTCTTTCAGATCTCTGGCTATCGTCTGTAGGCTATCTATTAGGTCTTAGCAGGTACAGAATTCAGTGGAACTAGAACGTCAGAAATGAGCGGCAAAAAGATTAGCGCTAGCCAACTTATGGCCGGGTGCACCACAGTTTCGATCAACCATAGCTTAGTAGGTAGCTAGGGGCTCCACTGCACTGGGCAGCAGATCGACGTCACCGGAATGCGTGGTCAAACCTCTGTCCCTCCGCTTCGGTTTCCGATTTTCTTGAGTGCTGTTAACTCTCACTATCGATCTTTTGTGTGGAGATTTTTTTGGTTATGGCTTGGCTATTCCCAGCTACAACTCAATTTTTGATTGAGTGCTTTTCCAGGATCTCTTGTCTTTTCAGAAAACTGTCGATGGTGCTCGAGCGATTATTTCGCTTTTCTGGTCACCCCCACTACAATGGAATGCGACACCTTTTCAGTACATAATTAACTGTACGAAGGTAAACTCGAACTCATCCTATCCGATAGATTCAGCACCGAAGTGGTTCCCTATTGCAGGACGATGGTACCACTCAGGGTGGTCCTGTGGGAAGTACTGTGACACACATCTCATTTGAAGTGAAAAGTGGCAAGGTGAAGATTATTTGCGCTCACAGCAGTTTCTTTCAACTGGACTGCTTGAATTTGATTTCATTCTGATCATTTTGAAGGTGGAATGTTCTGTAGCGGCCGCCAACGAGCCGAACAATGTTGGCGAGTTCACGCCAAAGATTTCAATTGACAGCAGTGGTAAGTGCATGGAGGACCTGACCTCAGAGAGCTCTCTTACCAAAAGCTCCCCTTTTTTAGAACTGAAACCTTTGGTGAGGTTGTTCGCCATTGATTCCACCAACGCTTTGATCGCCATAACCAATGTCACCCAGGACGAGCCAGTGTCAAAGAGGGAAAAGCGCCAAATTTCGCACGTCAACCGGGTAATAAGTATTTATCACAGTGAAAACTCGTCCCAATCCAGGGCAGTTATCAATAATTATCAGTTATTCTACTTAGTTTTCCTGTTTACCTGTTTGTGAATGATCTTTTGATATATTCAACTCTGCTTTACCGCGTCGTTTTCAGATGGAATATCAAGCGATTGCATTCATTGGCAACGATTTGTTTGCGGTTCGGAAAGAACACGACTCTCTCCAGCCGGTACTGGTCCAGATCGACACCAACGACATCGACAACATCGTTCATAAGGTAGTTACGGCAATTTCTCCGTTATGAGCCCTGAAGGGAAACTTGTGCTGGGTCGAGTTTGAAGGAGCACTTTATTCACGAGCTGTGTCCACTTCATGAAAACGGGATGGCTCGGGACAGTGAGAAGACCATCCTTGATTGTTTGACCATGATCATGAAAGCTGATAATTCGAGCAAAGCTAGAACTCATTCAAATTGAAACACGATTTCTGGTGGCAGTCGAGTGTGTGGCGCACACTAAAACAGGTCAGGCAATGCTGACTGATTTACCTATTGGAGAATTTGTGTTTTAGGTATCAATCGGTGGAGATGTTTCCCGAGTGGACACAATGACTTCTGACTGGGTAGGCCATCGGTTGTTGCTTGTGTCCGGTCAGGCGCTCTATCAGCTTCCCCTTGACGCATTTCTCACCACATCACTTCTCACCCCAAGAAAACTCATCGAACTGTCTACAGGAGCCACCGACGCCAAACAGCTGACGTTCGATCCATTCAAAAAGTGAGTAATATGCTTCCTACTGCTTATGTATGAGTTGGGTAACCCCCTACGAAAGTGGGTGGACATTCAAAGGGTGGAAAAGGAAGTGTTGACCCTTTTGACACTGTTTTGATTGGAACTGTGTACTCATGGTTAGTTTCGTCACTCCCCGATTTCGTCAGCACGGCTGTAGATGAAAACATCCGAAAACTGAAAGGAATCATCCGCCGCCAGATTCAAGTTGATTACGAACCGGGATTGTACGGCGCTCGAAGTTATCTTGATCATCACTGATCGCTAGATTAACTTTTTTAAAGCCCAACGTTCTGTAAGAATGATGCCGAATATGAAAATTCCAGCACCGCGTACTTGCTGACTCGTAACGGCTCACTGTTTCTGCTAAATCTGGCGCGTAGCCATGAGAAGAACCTGGCATTGGCTGTTCCTTGTCTGACAAGCCAAACGGTCACGTGGATGATGACAGGTGGAAAAAACTACTCAAAATTGAGAAATTGAAAAAGAAAAACTAAAGTGAATGTTGGTCCTTTTGTAAGCTAAGACATTATCAAGTGTTTTTGCTGATTCAACCTAGAAAAATGATTCGAGTAGGAAACGGCGTGAACAATAAAACCTGGTTGTATGCTGTAGTAAGCTATGGGTAAAATAACGACACTGACAAACCTACATTTAATTATGCTGCTCAACTGTGTACAGGACTTGATAGGAAATAGGAGGATGAGTGTATTAAGCACAGGTGAGCAACAACATGCAGTACTAGCTAGTATAAGAAAAAAAAGGGAGAGTCGTCCACGTATTCTTTGTAGCCACCCAGAGCAACCTCCGCTATATGGGGTCATGGGATGGTTTGTAACCCTTTGTCATGCATATGTGTCCTGAGGTAAACAAGCTGGATCAGTTGTTCCACAGCAAGATCAATGCCTCTGAATGCCGTAGTAGTCGAATCACAAACACTTGGGACACTTTATCGCTCCAAAACAAACTAATTATAATTTTTTCACTGGAGTACTTTTCAAATATCTTGAAGTATTACTGAGTATCACAGAATTTGCTTGGAATCGAGCTTCTTCCCCGAAAATCTATGCTCTGACTTGGAATGGTTTGATTGTGATCGATGTCGAGGAAAATAATAAATGCAATGAAGTACGTATCGACTGGAACAAATTCGGAGGTAAGCAAGACATTCCAAGGTTTACTAGCTTTCTTTGCCATGCATCCCATGGTGGAGAATAAATCTAACAAAATATAAAACAAGCGAAGGAAGGCCGTGGTCACCTAGCAATGCCATTGTAGTTGGATCGATATCCTTTGAAGATCTTTCACCCGATTAGGGATTGATTGAAAAGATGTCCCTTTCATGGCCAGGTTTTTGAAGTCGTGTTTATATTTCAAACGCCGTTCGAATCCAGTAAATGAGGAGACGGGGTCCTTGGGTCCTTCGAGAGATTTACTTATTCACTGATCCTATTTCCAGAGAAAGGGCTGAAAGCGATGTCAGCTTTTGCTATTGCCGATAAGCTGTTTGTGTTCGTCACTTCGTCAGAAATGCTCATTTATGGTCGAGAGACGGTGGTACCAATTCCCATCACCTATCCCCCACTTCGTCAAATTCTTGCCGTTAGTCAGAGCAGTCAACCGTATCCAGGTGAGGATTTCTACTCAGGCTGTTTTTGAGAGCGTTTCCTACTCATCTTCTCCTACTGTATATTTCTGTTTCTGCTCCCTACCTTTTGAATTTCACTTCTACTTATTACTTTACTTAAACGATCTGGCCTGAATTGTGGCTGTCAACAGGTTCAACCTGCGGTGAGAAATCTCATAAGTTATAGATCGATCCTGCTTCACATTACCATCTTCGGCTGGTATACAGTTCACAGTGGTTAATGAAGGAAAAACGGGAGCATTCCTTGAAGTCTCGAAGCCTCCCCCACCAAACATCTGCCATGGCGTATCCCTTCCACAAACTCACTATGAGGTCAGTTCTTGCCACCTTAACTCGCCTAATCCTCCTTTTCGTTCTCCTATCTAAAACTTTTAGGTTTACTTCACACGGAAGAATACCGACAAGGTTAAACATATTCGGAGTTATACGGAGAAAATCCATGTGGAGAATGGGATTCTTGACAAAGAAACGGATTACGAGGTCACGGTGGCATGGCTGAACCGATACTCGGATGCTAGCGGGATTTCCGATGCAAAGTCGTTCCGAACAGGGTATGGTAGTCTCCTTTCATAGGACCAAACATTTCAAGCAGTTTTCCATATTTAGGTTTGGTTACCCATCAGCGCCACGGTCCTTGCAAGCCATTGCCGTCACTCCTGATACGATCTATCTGTATTGGAACCTTCCGGAAACACTGAACGCTCCGATTGCAGAGATTAAGTACAAGGTAGTCATGAACGTACTCAAAAGAGCTAAAGAGTTGCAGGGAATGAGTGGTCTGGGTGTTGCCCAATCAGCGGATCGGGCGGACTCGTCTATGCCCAACTGCTGCACCTCTCAAGGTCCATGTCGGGTTGTGGAGGAGAATGGTAGGGGAAGTACTAAGCGTCCATCGATCTCTTGGAACTTTTGGAACTTGGTCGGTGTGGAAGATGACCTTCTGATGCTCGGCTCCTGGTTTATGAGCGTGGGATCAGCACCTCCCTCCAGCGTTTCTTCTTTAGTTCCGAGAAGGGGAAAGGGGAACAAAAATAAGAGTAGGGGAAGTTCTCCGATTATTTCATCATTCAGATCTCCCAGCAGGCATCCGGTTTGGCGTCACCATCTAGTATTGCTGTACAAGAGTATTCCGATGGTATGTTTTCGCCCACGACTTCCGATTCAGCATCCTGCCTTGTAAGTCCGTGTCGGGCAAAAGTTGCCAATCTAAGACCAGCGACCGAGTATAGATTCTGGGTAAGACGAAGTATCTTAAATTCCACTTCATTTCTATTTCTTACTTTTTTCCATCTGCCTCCCTACTATGGGCCAAATCTTCCCATTCAGGCCACATCCATTCACAAATCACACCTCAACTCGCAGTTTTTAGAAGACGCCGAGGCAATCTCGCAAGAGGTCTGTTTGATGTTAGTCATAAACTCGCATAGGAATGAAACGCTAGTTCCGTTATGAGGTAGGAAAAACTGAAAAGTCGTGGTGTCCAGTAAAACTGTGAAGCTCTAGGCCCACTGAATGGGCCGATAAGGTAATTAAAGGCATCTCGAGAGAGTGGGTCGTCTAATCCTCGAAGACGTAGGGCCGATGGATGTGGGCCTCACGTGCTCATGTCCTTGCCTGCGAAATCTGCTATTCTTCTGAGCTCGGTTGCAATTTTCGCCAGAAAATGACTACGTGGCGGATCCAGGCGTATTTGCGGATATGTATATGTTCATAGACAGCTTGACTAAGTTCACTTGAGTACCTCATTTGGAAAATAGAGATAAAAAATATTTAAATGACTAAAGTCAATGAA
This sequence comes from Haemonchus placei, assembly GCA_900617895.1. Taxonomy (NCBI): domain Eukaryota; kingdom Metazoa; phylum Nematoda; class Chromadorea; order Rhabditida; family Trichostrongylidae; genus Haemonchus; species Haemonchus placei. Next base: position 38,380 of record UZAF01017651.1, read on the forward strand.
TTTTCAGGCCTCTGCTCGTACAAAGGATATCCCTGGAACCCTTCGACCAGACAATGTCACCGGTTCGTCATTGTTGCTTCGATGGAATAGCCTACAAGCTGAGCAACCGCCGTCGGTTATTTCGGTGCAGTACAAAGAGGTATGACTCGATCAAAGGAGGATAGTTTCGAGAGTTTCCGAAAAATGAAGACTTAGAAGAGGTCTCTCTAGTAAATTGCCATAGCGAACTGTTCTCCCCTTCCAGACAGGTAGCACGAGTGGATGGAAGTCACCGTCAAATGCATCGTTTGATCCTTCTGTATCGACTATCCTCGGTAAACACCGATTTCAGCTATTTGTTTATCTGTTTGTTTTTTTAATGAGGCAGCAGTAAGGAACGGATATCCAGTACCTTCAAGATATGGAACTGTCATTTAGTTCTTATAAATGGCCTGCTTTCTGCCACTTCGTATGACTACCGATTTGTTGCTGCTTACTCGGGATCAATCACGATTGAGAATCGAGCGGTTGGATTCAAGGAGTATTACTATCAAGGTGTACAACAAGCTAAGACAAAAGGTATTCTCATTCAAACATCTCTTTCCGTCCCCAGTAGTGCACGCCATACACTTGCTTATTTGTTTAATATACTTGCAATGACTTCTTGTTCGCTTCATCTCGATCACTAAGGTTCGCTTTTCCGCTGTAATATGTTTCTTTCAGCTGGTGTACCGACTGCACCCCAGCAGGTTGAAGCTCGAATGGATGAAGAGGGATGGATTGTCTTATGGAAAGAACCCTCTAGCGATGGTGGTTCGCCCATTACAAGCTATGCTGTCGAGGTGAGGGTTGAGAATGAAACGTCTTGCCCTTGACGCTGTTATAGGAAGTAGTGCACTTATCTCGGGTCCGCTTGGCCCCGCACCATTTAGGGGCGTTGGTTCAGTTAGTGAGTCGTCTCACCCAGACGGCGAGACGAAGAGGTAGGGGATCGTCGGCGACGACGATAGTGCCACCACAAAATAAAAGAAATCCTACCAGAGGCCATACTTGGAGCTTATGGGTTGACAGCATAAGGCAGATAAAGTGGCAGAAGGAACCTGAACAGTGTCTCAACCAAAAGTGGGAATCGAGTAGTGTTTTTAAGGAGAAATGGCATGGCTTCTGAGGGTCCAGAATCAGGCAGAGAATTCTGCAAGCTCTCTTCTTCGAAAGATGCTTTTTTTCTGAGCTTTTTTTCAAAATCCCCTCATGATCCGCTTAGTCCCATCAACCAGAATTAACCTGATGAGACATCCTACTTTCATAGAGCTTCAGATGCGACATAATCGTTCCGCAGAATGGGAAATTGCGGAGCGTGGGCTAGACGGTTGGAAGTTGTGGTGGAGACCGGCCAAAAGTGATCGACGCCAAACATGGGAATTCAGAGTTCGAGCAGCCAATCTTGAAGGGTTTGGAGCTTATGGGTACTCAACCGATACCGTAGGTGAGTTTGGAACTCTAATTGAAACGATTCGAGCTTTGCATCTGATCATCGTATTTCAGTGCCACCGCCGGCTGAGGAAACTTCTCAGTCATGGCTCTATGTTGTGCTCACCGTTTCGCTGGTGGCGATTTTAGTGCTGCTCACACTGATATTTTTGATGAGTAAGTTCTCTGTAAACAGAGGGTACCAGATCGACTCATATGAAGCAATCTTTTAGTTCGAGCTCGCGCCAGAGCCTCCCGATTGAAGAAGGAACGGAATTTGGACAAGAACTGTATCACACTGGAGAAAATAGCTGGCCTCGATCAATCTCCCTGCCAACCAATGCCACCGGAAATGCTTAACGAAATCAAAAGTGTGTTTTTAGCCAATTTGAACATAAGTAACATAACTTAGAAAGAAACCCACTCGATAAATGTGACCAAAAATTAGGCGAAGACTTTTGAGCGATCACGTTACATTGGTTTCCCACACTTGCATTTAGTTTTTATTGATTGTTTTTTATTGGTTCCCGATTGTTTATGCATATTTATATCTAATAAATGCCGCGAAACTCCTTGCAGATCTCCCACATGTCCGCTCGGACAATGTTCGCTTGGAAAAGAAGTTGGGTACCGGTAGTTTCGGAGAGGTATGGGAAGGCGTTGCAACCCGTTTACCCATGAGAGACCGTGAAACGAGGGTTGCCATAAAGGTTTGTCGAAAGAGTCTAGGAGTTGTCTGTGACGATACTGATTGAACAATTTCAGACCTTACGTCAGGGCTACGAGGAATCCGAGAAGATCAGATTTATGAAGGAGGCCATACTCATGAAGTACGTTCCTATGCTAACCTGCTTAAAGGTCCCTTCATGCCTTTAGAGATAATCTCAATAGGAAAAATAGTTCGGGATCAGCCCTCCTCATTAGGTAGCAATCCTATGAGGAGAACCTAGACTTGCTGGCGCTGTGGGGGATATGTTGAGCTTCTTTACTACTACTTTGCTCTCTCCCTCATCACAGAATGTGCCTTAAAGAGTATTGACTATAAAATATGAGAATGAAAGTCGTAAGATCGTAAGCTCATCATCAGTCCGGATGCCATTGATTTTAGCAATTTCGATCACCCCAACATCGTGAAGCTTTTGGGCGTTTGCCTAGAAGGCCCTAAAGAATACCTCATTCTTGAACTCATGGAAGGAGGTGATCTGCTGAACTTCTTGAAGGCGAGGTATGCTCCAGTTTCCACATCATCTCATTCAAATGGTAACACCAAACTTCGGCCTGTTCCAGCTCACCAACGGACTCCTATCCATCTCAACTTTCTTTACGAGATGTGCTCTCGATGCTGATCGATATCGGTCGAGGTGGTGCATATCTGGAATCGATTCGGCATGTTCATCGAGATTTGGCAGCCAGAAACTGTCTAATCAGTTCACGAACATCTCGTTCGAATCGAGTCACGAAGATAGGTGCGCTGCGTTTCCCACCCGATCAGAACGACATCAATTTGATTGGAGGAGGAGGTGAAAGCTCATGTGAGCAACAACATGGTGACAAGCTTCATAGGCTTGCTGTATCTGTCAAAGCAGTTTTGCTTACCATTAGATTAACTAATGTTAGTCACTGTTCTTAAACACACTACTATAGTTGTAGCATAGTAATCATTACACTGGAATCCCGATGTTGCCTTTAACTATTCAAATAAGCACCACATGTACCAGGAAACCTAAGGTTCTGTTGACTGCTTGGTGGATAGGATGTTTACAATAGATGGGCAGTAAATTCACCATATGGCGACCGAGTTCTATTGTAGTTGTGACAAAGTTCCTCGAATGAGGCAGTAAGGGATTGGAGAGAGGATTAGGGTTGCATCCACCCATAGGAGCCTTTGAGCAAGAGCAACCTTTGGATATTCTCTGTGAGGCGTCTCAGGAAAAGTGACTCAGCCATTGGACCTTCTCGGTCTTTCTTGCTCACTGATTCTATTGAGACCCATGCGAACTACCTTTTTGAACATGTTATCTTGCCCAGCTACCTAGAGTAGAAACGAAGCCCGGAGTGGTTTTGCCATGGACTATTTTTGTATAGGATAAAAAACGAGGATGACGCTGTGGAGCCGCATTCCTTGCCCCCTTTGACATTACCCTCTCCTTCCACCCCTCTTTGCTACTGATCCAATGAAATCGAAGTGGAACCAAAAATGTACACAAGTGCATGTGTGAGCGTCCTGATGTCATCGTTCTGCACTAACACCAAGTTTTCCTACTAATTCTACATATCATTACCGTGTCACTTTGTAAGGAGGTCCCTTTCAGCTGATTTTGGTCTCGCTCGAGGCGTTTTCAACAGCGAGTATTATAAAGTTCGTGGAGAGGACTTTCTTCCATTGAGGTGGGTCCCCTCTCTTGCAAACCCACGACTTCTCTCAGCCTTACTGACTGTTGATGCTCTTGACTCTAATGAAATAACCGGTGAAAAATCAGTAGCGATAGCACGGACTCTTCGACAGTAGGATGAGCTCTCCAGGAATGTCCACACATTCCAGGTGGCTTGCTCCCGAATGCATAATGGAAGGTATGTTCTCATCGAAAAGCGACATTTGGGCGTTCGGTATTCTGATGTATGAAATAGTTAGCCTGGGACAAAAACCTTATCTTAACATGGACAACAATCAGGTACATCTTTGCTCATTAGAAATTACTAGGATTTGATCCACATACTTCTTTAGGTGCTCACACATGTGCGGAATGGAGGCACTCCACCGAAACCCGTGTATTGTCCTGATCCTCTGTGAGTTTGTTTCGGATTTTGAAAGTTTCCTACGGCGCACCACTATGGATACGTAATGTTTTCCGTTAGGAACATGATACTCCAAAATTCGTTTGTCCATTGGTGCGATAACCATGACCAAGCCCTGGAGACCACACAAAGTGGTAGAATATCTATTAATACTGGGAGATAAAATGGTCAAACTCTCGTAGCACTTGTGTAATATTTGGGGCTTATGATGAGGAGACCATTTCCCAAAACACCATGCATACTCTCGTGGGAACCCTAACCGGCTGCTGCAGTATGGAAGTATGTACAACCCTTGGGAAGGCATGGATCCTTGTGAAGTAACATCGGGATCAGTAGCTCGTAAGAAGAAGAGCCAAAGTGTTAGGTTGTAAGGAAAGTTCTGGGCGTTTCGTCAGCTATTTTTCAAAAAGTTATAACTCATCTCAAAGTGAACTTTTTTTTATAGTAAGCCCCATTCGATTCTACACATGTTTGCCAACGTGATATGAGTCTGTCTGTTCCATTCTCATAAAAGTCCGGAGATCTGGATTCCAAAAACCCGAGAAAGGCAGCTTCCACGTCGCCTTGGTTTTTGAATGCTCCTTCCTTTAAGAAGCTGTCCAGATGCTTGAATAAATGGTAGTCAACTGGTGACAGGTCTGGTGAGTAGGGTGGATGAGGGCGAGCTTCGATCCGCAGTTCGTTCTACTTCTGGAAGACAATTCGAGGCACATGCGGTTGCGCAC